>JASANN010000074.1:474356-531597 GCA_031762395.1 Calameuta pygmaea | reverse complement strand
TCAGCGGATGAGGCGGAAGGGCAACCCCCGACACCATGGTCTATACGTGTAGCTACTCTAACAGGGTGACTACCCTTTATATAACTACTCGACTAAGTATGCTCGACCCGACCAAAGGAATAGGAAGTGTAAGACAAGCACAGTGGAAAGTGAGGGGGAACAAAGTGAAACGAGAAGTTATAAAGGAAGACAGAAATAAAAAAAGTCTACAAGTAGAAAAAGAAGGAGAGAGAAGTATAAAAATGGAGAAGAAATAAGAAAAGTGGTAAATCAGAAAGTAAAGAATGAGCTAAAAAGAAATAAGGAAGTAAAGAAGAAATAAATATAGAAATAGAAGAAGTTTGGAAATGGATATGGGGGATGTTTCCAAAAGACCAGTATAGGAGACCGGCTCGAGGAAGAATGAGCGCTCCGAGTCCGCGCACTGCCTTCAGCACTCCCCCCACTCTCCGTCTGCTGCCACTCGCCGAGCTCTGCGCCACGAATTTGCGCGCACTCAATTTTGGGCAACTTCCAGCACTTCTAAATATGCTAGGCCAGAATTTCCGATTTCTAAGTGTTAATATTTTACTTTATTGATTTAATTAATTATTTTATTGTTCGAAACACCTAATTTATTAATATTTCTATTTGAACGTAATTCATTTTTGAAATTCTACAATTTCAATTCAATTTTTATCTACTCCGTATATTCTGCGAGGTTTCGATGTAGCCTCGATTTTATATTTTGAATAAATTGTGAAAGTAAATCAAGATCCTATAATTTTTAATAGTATTTGGAAAGCTTTAATCATTTTTTCGAATTTTCAATATTTCTGTGTAACTAATTTTTTTTTTCTCTTATTCCTTCTTCTTCTTATTTCTTTTTGTCTATTTATGAAACATTTTTCAAAAATTAAGGTCCTACATGATGTCAAGTTGATACCGCACTTTCTTAAAAATGTCTCAAAAACGTTTCAACAATAGGCTTTTTCAATAGTTCTAGAGAAGTTCTGTAGTTCCTGGTCTCGTTCTAAGGGTTGCTTTGGGAACCAGCGGTGAGGTAGCGGAGAACCTCTGCCTGCCAAGCTACAGGTTCGTGTTCATGTTTCGCTCGGCTACGACGGAATTCGCATTGTCGACGGAGGCTATGATCACAAAATCCTACTTCCAGGTTCCAAAATTTGACGCCATGATTTTGGTATCGCCTAAAACCGTAGCGCTGTGCATCTCCCTGCTGATCTCTGGTGTAAAATTGCATTTATGCCGACTCGAAAGACTTGTGTATGTACAGTATAGGTTATAAGATATTTCTTAAATAGTAAACATGGAAATTACAATTAATGAGTCAGAGACAGTAGAGATTGTTAAAGATGTCGAGGTTCCACAGAAAGTTGAGATCAAGGAGGAACACGGGATACGAGAGACAGTCAAAGATGTTGAGGTTTTACAGGATGAGGTCAAGGAGGAACATGGGGTACAAGAGCCTGTTGTGAAAGATGTTGAAGTTCCACAGATTATGAGTAAAACACAGCTCAAAAAAATTAAGAAACGGGAAAAATGGTTAGAACGAAAAGTGGAGAAGAGGTAATTTTTTTTAGAACTTACACAACGTAACGTTATTCAAGTTCCTGTAGGGATATGTTTGTTTTAACAGGATAAAGGAAAGAGCGAAAGCTAAGGAGAAACGTGCTCTGGCCAAAGAAAAAAATATTGATCTGGGTCCATCTCGAAAGGCATTGAAGAGGAGTACCATGGCAGACAGTGATTGTAAACTTTCAGTGACAATAGATCTAGCTTTCGACGACTACATGATTGACAAGGATATAGCTAAACTAATTAAACAAATTCTACGTTGTTACACATTAAACAGACGAGCAGCTGCACCGATGCAATTTTCTTTAACTAGCTTCAATGGAAAATCTCAACAAGAAATGGCCAAGCACAATGGCTACGAACATTGGGATGTAAAATTTTATCCCGAAACCTACCTCAATGTTTATCCCAAAGATAAAATTGTCTATTTAACAAGTGAATCAGAGAACGTCATCGAAACCTTAGATCACGAATGCATTTATGTGATTGGTGGTCTTGTGGACCATAACCGATACAAGGTTTTTACTTCTAACATTCAATCATCTTCATGCATTGATATCTTCAGATGAATATCCATTTTGTAGAATCTTATTGACTCTTTTCTTCACCCAGGGTTTTTGTCACAGATTAGCTCAAGAAGCTGGTGTACGACACGGCCAGTTACCACTTAATAAGTTTCTGCACATGAAAGCCAGAAAAGTTTTGACTATCGATCATGGTACCTAGATTTTCAAAACGCTTGTAACAATATATAACAGTATTATGACTTGTTCACTTTTCAGTATTTGAAATACTACTACGTGTGACCGAAGGAAAAAGCTGGCAAGAAGCTTTTCTGCAAGTACTGCCAGAGAGAAAAAATGCTCAGCCAGTAGTGTCAGCGGACGAAGTAGTTCTCAACAATTCACAAGACATAGATCAAAGTTAACGGGTGAGATGATTGCATAATGATGTAGACAAAATTGATGAATCGGTGGCTACATTTTCATATATTTAGAAGATCTCTTTTCTCCATTAGATGATAAACACATAGGAAAGGACTCAATAGGAATAAAGTGACTGATAGATGACTTCAGAGAACATTTGGAAGAGAAAAAGAAAGTATCTGAAGGTACTGATCGAATGAGTGGATGTGAATTTCTTTGATCGATTGGTTATTTCAACAAAAAAAAAAAATAAGAATGATAGAACGTGTCTTATACACAGGTGCTGTTTCATAATTTCATTGTTTATTGTTCGAATTTCAGTTAAAAATATTAAGTATGATCGTTTCTACTTATCTTATTAAGTTGGTATAATATATATATATTTTATTATATAGATAAATGTGTAGCTGTATGTATGTCTGTGTGTATAAATAAATAAATTTCATCTATCAGTCCTCGAGAATCGCAGACTTTGAGAGAAATAAAAGAGAAAGAAAACGTTTTTGAAGTCTGCAATCACGAGAGACTGTCCTTTACGACAACTCGCGATTTCTCACGATCGATTACCGCATGTAATTAAGAACGTATTACCAGCCGATCGCCACAGATACGAAGATACAATTTTTCATGGATTTCGAAAATGGAAAAATCAGAGAATGATAACACTTCAAATTGGCCGTAATTAATTATTAGGAAACATTGCTGTAGATACATCACAGATAAAGGCTAAAAATCATCAATTACGCGTACAGGCGCGTCTTCTACAGAAAAAATTAGAACAAAAAGTTATTGCATCGACATTAAGACTACACTTCCTGCTCTCCAAAAATAGTACGAATACCGAATATTTTATTTTCTTTCTTGCGTTGCTACCAGGAGAAAACGGTGGTCCTGCGAATAAATCTTCGAAGTCTGATTGTATCAAATAAAAATAAAAGAAATAACTTAGTAAAACGTTATTGCCGTGGCAGACGTAACAATGACTAATAAACGTCTTATTAGTATTCCAAGCGGGCGCAAACGTAAAAACTAATAGCAAACTGCAAGAAAAATCATTTGTAGTCTCGAGGCGCTCGATAATTATGCAAGTCGATCGATAGTTCATTGGAGTCGATGAGACAGAGAGTTGTAGGATTATTGCTAACCACAGGCGTATTAAAAGTCGAAAATAACGTAAAGCATTAAGATTAAAGGATAAAAATTAGATTAAAAAAAAAAAAGCCAAACGAAAATAGTAAAATCAAATTAATTCAAGAAAATTCACTCAAACCACGTTCTAAGGCTGTTTACGGTCACGTAAATCAGACGCAGAAACCGGTACGTTTGAAAAATACCACAAAAGGCTTCATCAATTGCCCCATCGTCTCACGGATAGTTACTAACGTCGACGTCGCACGATTCAACAAAAAAAAAAAAAACAAAAAAAATACGAAAAAGATAAATAGCGCAAAGAAATTCAAACTACGTCACGCAACTCGCGACTATCGATGATCTCGAAATCGCTGTCGCTGTCGTCACTGTGACTCGGAAGTTTAGGCTCTTCCGGTTGAAGATCAGCTTCCTCCTCGGACGAGGAGCCACGTTCGAAATGGCCAGACTGGAATCGTATACCATCTGTCTCCGGTTCGCCATTGATCAATTCCAATTCGGACAACTCAAGACCGTCGGTGCTGCCCTCTTCGTGCGACGGCATTTTCAGACCCACCAATTCATCTTCGTTAAACGGATCTGTTAACGAGAAAGAAATTTCCTCTCTTTCTCCTGCTTCAAGGTTGATCGCGAATACGATTTCCTCTTACGAAATTCGAACGAGCGCGAGCTCCATACAAACCTTCGTTCAATTATTACCAGCTTATCGTGTTACTATCTTGAACTATCTCCGATCCCCCACTAGGGTCACTCGTTTTATCACTTACCGATCTGAGCCTCTGGAGCACCGGTCGGCGTCGAAGAATGATCGCCAGTCTCGCCTGCTCTCTTGAGTACCTGCAAATTATCCTCGGTCGCTGCAGGTAAAAATTCCTCGATCTCGCTGTCCCATTCTGCAAGGAAACAAGTTTTCTCTGTGAACGATTCTGGATAATATCTTACGCAACGCCGAACGCCTTCGACTTCAACCTCGCGTAACTTGCTGCCACTCTTGTCTTTACGTCCTTTATCAATAGATTCTAAATTAATCATCATTCACCTTTTGGTGGCAGCACTGTGCATGGTATTCGCATCAGTAATGCAGGTCCCACAAGTATTCCCATACATATCGTATAAGCCAGCAGAACGCCGTTGAAGGCTCGTCCAATCAGCCACAGACCCAGCGAAACGGTGCAGACTGCTGCGCAGAACTGTAAACAACAAGAAGAAAATGTGTCACGATAATGACAAAGAGTAAACAACAGCAAACTTCTGTATCGTTTATAAAAGCATGATAACTGCGCAACTCGTGCGTTTGATTATTTATCCGTAACACGGAAACGTGAGCGTGAATTCTATCGTGAATAATGACAAGTATGCTAACCGGTAAGTCGTTATCTGTTATCAGTCGCTATCGATACAGAGCGTAACTACTTTATATCTTATCCACGCGTAGCAAATTAACGGGTGAGTCAATAAACTCGTAATGGCGTTTCAATATTGTCGAAAGTTAATGATAATGTTAAAAAAAAAAAAAATGTGTACGACGGTACTGACGTCACTTTAGGAAAGAACTGAATTATACGTTACGGCAATGTACAGCAAAAGAAATGCCTTACACCTCCAGGCTGATCGTTGCGCAATTGCTTAAGATTCCGCAGCGTCGACCTGGCCCTTCCGACGAACTTGTCGATCTGCCCGGCCTTCGCCTGGGACCTGCAAGGTCGCCAAGGATTCTTGCAATTTATGGTTAACGAGGCGGTGCGCGATTACGAATCCTTGATAGCGGGACAGGCCAAAAACTTTTTAATACAAAATTTTTATATTTATCTTATAGCAAAGCCGCGTGCAACGTTCTCGTTAAATGGAGTTTGTGATGTTCAGCTGCTTTTGGCCAGTTTCTAATTATCCAAGGATTCGTAGGTGCATGCCGGCTTACGCAGGTGATTTCTCTTCGGCTTCATCCTTTGTCTGTGCTTCCAGGCTGCTGTAGCAGAGGACCACAACGAGCGCAGCACTGCTGGCTGCCGCAAAGCCGCGGACCTCCAATACGACGATTCCCCTGAATTAAAAAAAAAAAAAAGGGTTAATGCAGATTGCTGTTATCTGTGAAATATGTTAATCAGAAGGGATTGGACTTTTGAAGGAAAACTTGTGTAAATTCCGTCAGATTTTTTTAGTCAAATTTTTCTATGGGAATTTTAACATGAATTCTATTAATTATAATTATGGATTATTCATTATTTGTAGAATAAATTTTTCTTTCGCTCAAAGTCCAAACGACAAACTATGAATTATTATGACTAATTATACCGGCATTAGTCGCACAGCTATCCAATAACAAGTAACAAATATTTCCCATCCAGGAGTTTCATGTATTTCCAAATGTTTACATTTTTTTTTCCTCGCAATTCAAAAAATATTTCATCAGCCGTTTATCTGTTTCAGCAACTTCACGTTGACGAGTTATCTTGCAAATAATTTGCATTGATTTTGCTTTGTAAGACGACTTATAATGTTTCTTACCTCTTAGGACACAGTCTACAATGATTTCCTAAGTGCTCATGATATTTGGAAAATTTACTCATCATCTCTACTTATAGCTACTACGCAGTAGACCTTCCCCTCCCCAGTTTTGTTGTATAAGCAAAGACAATTATTTTGTAGGTGAAAAATAAAAAATTTTTTATAATTTTCTAAACACGGATACTTAATTTCTACCAGGATATAATATTTCTAAAAAATATATTCAGCAGATTTTAATGTCTGCCTGGACAATTTTTCGCGTTACATACAGCTTAGAAATAACATCTGGATATCTTGGCTCGCATGCAATGTGGATATAGAGCATTGGAATGACGTGGGGGCATTATACTTTGTAATTGCGTGATGATTTTTTACAAAGCCGCAATTTATTGACAGGAAGTAATGAGTCTAGTAAGTTCAAGGTTGTTAACAATGTGTGTTTAATTTTGATAAAGTTTATCGCTACTCAATGAAAATTAATTACTGAAACTTTCTACGTATTTAAAAAAAAAGGGGGTGCGTGGGTCTTCTTAGTTTAATCGTAACTTCAGATAACAAGCAGAGTTCGTATGACCATTTCGTAACCAGCGCGAAAGTGCTTAAGTCCGCCTGTAACGACGTGCCGTCCGTAGTTGATCTTTTAAAATTTTTTTTCAATCTCTCAAAAAATTTCCACGGCGTCCAGTGTCTTCAAAAGACGCAAGAGACGATTTAGGAATTTCCACAGTCCGTCTTTATATAGAAAAACAAAATAACAACTACATCTTCGACTGCACAAGGTGGATTTGGTTTCTCGTTAAAAAAAAATAATTTGGAGCGTCAATAAGTGGGCCGAATCGTTATAAGGGCTATTGAGAAATCACAAATTTCATATTAACATTCAAAAGATTACCCACGTTATCGTATCTGGTTCCCGATTACAAATGAAAGGGAACTATCCCCCCACGTAATAACCTTCGATTATGCGCCATCTTGAATAACTAATGTGTGAATGAGAGTAAAGTTTGTGTTATCCCTTTAAAAATGGCACGTGCGTCAAAGCACGCTACTGATAAGATAACAAAGTTATCAGACATAGAGATGATATCCCTCTTACACAAAACACGGAACTTGTGCAGACAATATCCAACATAGAAGCATCGATTAACCAGTTATACATATTCATGTATGGAACAGGTGACAGGCGGCCATATTGAAATCATTCAGTGATATTTTTCGAAGGGGCTAACCTCACCACATAATCTCACCAGAAGAGTACGTTGAAAACAATCACCACGGAGATACTGTTGACGGAATTTTCCCAGAGTAAAATGCTCTGAAGAATAGTGAAGAATCGCGTGGACGTGTCCACGCGACAGTTCCATTCCTTTTCGGTGGTCTCTTTTGGTTTTGGGGTTGTTTTCCCGTGGTACAGCGACAGGGACGGTGGCCATTTTAAAATGGACACGAAATTGCTGATTGTCTCCATTCTCAGCGAGTGTCGCGTCTCCTCTCAGATTCCAGTATCGTCTGGCATGTCACGGGCACTCGGTACGAACAATGGCGATGTCCTTTCGCGTGACTGTATATTTTTAGCGCGCAACAACACAACGGACTTTCCGGAACGCGGTTAACTCCCTTACTGCGCACGATGTGACGGAGCTCTTTCGTAAAATTGCGATGTTTTCGCCAGCGGGCTGACCATGTGGTCGCCCCACTACGGACACTCACTGTTATCCTCTCTACTTCTTTAGGAGGAATCAGTAGGAATAGTAATAAAGCGTTGGCAAAGGTGGCGCCATCGTACAGGGTGGCCGCTTCACGAAGTTAAACGTATAAACAGTCACAGAGCGCCTGTCGGTAAAGCAAATTGTCGTACAGGAAATGCGATTCGCTCTACAGTCTTTGATCTTGAAAATTTTCCAATGATTCGTTTCAACGGACAATGAGTATCGTTTGACGAATGTCTCAAGCTTATTCAACCTCGAGCGGACATTTGTAACCTTTTCCATGGAAATATGTAAAATCTAATATTTACGTAATCGAATCGAAGTCAGACTTTTTTTTTACATAAGAACAAGTGGGTCAATTAAAATGGAAAAAAAGTAGATTTAGCAATTTCATCGATAAATACGCTTTATTCAAACAGAGTAACATTTATTCTTACTTAAAGCATATCGTTGAACTTATACCGTAAAATTTTATCAGCGACAACAATAATTATAATGACGAACGTAACCGTAATAATAATATATTCATATATAATCATAGTAATGACAATAGTGGTATAGCGCATATAATAAATAACGTAATAAATAATAGTAATAATAGTTAATAGGGAGGTTAACTTAAACAGAGAGCGTATCTATTAGTAGTGACGATTCGCAGCGCCTCTCCCGGTGCCGATTTGAACTTAATGCTCGAAATCGGACTGATAAATAATTTATAATCGCACGAAACGTAATGATATCCAGAATAATCATATTATCGTTCGACTAAAGCTATCTTTAGTTTATTATTACTCTCACTACACGGTGCTGGTTAAATTATATTTTCACGGTAACATTTTTCATCCACCTGCTTTACCATCTTAGGTAAATAATAGTATCTCGATCTACGTCTTTATGTACAATTATCACGTTCTAATAGCTGTGGTAAAAATCATTCGTAATATGTGAAAGTATACGGTTGTCATGTGAGAGTCACGTGTCCGACTATATGTATACGGAACCCCAAGAAGTCCACGGCCATGACGGTCCTGATGGTTCTTGACAATTCTGAGCACACTGTTTCCATATTTATTTTGAGACTTGGCTTGCTTTTCCGAAATTTTCAATCATTACAATTTCTTTCCTCGCGGCTAAGATAACTTGGTTTCGATTTTCCTCGTTCGAAAAAAAAATTGTACCGGTACTGCCCAACAGTGAATTTTTAAAATCGAATTTTTTCAGCATTTTTTCGAGCAGACATTGACGTTTGGGGTTGTTTTTTTGTAATTTGTTTTTTTTTTAGTTTGGTACAATTTTTTGGCACTGAGGAAATCGAAATTTTGCCACCTTGAACCATGCTCGTGCTGCTCGCCATATTTATCTTTTCTTAATATACACAGTAACGATAATTTCCAAAAAAGTTTTTTTTTTTTGGAAATCGATGTCGACATATATATCATCGTTATCGTCATTATCGTCATCAGCATTCATTCTCAGACGTACGAATTATTCTCTTGCTGGTTCACTTGTTTCTATATGTATAATATCAATATTTAATAGTAATCCATGTGTCTTCCCGTTTACTGACTAGTAGTTACAATATTGTATAGCTTATTATTATCGTCATATTATTCGTAAGTCCTGGATTCACGGGATCGAAGGTACTAGGAAGGAGAATGGACGAGGTTGGGCCAGATAAGGAGACCTTAAGAGATATTTCGATCCTTATCAAGGGGTTCAAGGCTGTTCAAGGGCTGTTAATGGTATACAAGTCAAGTTACTTCCTATTTACAGATAATGGAATGACCGAAGCAACCTGTCGTTTCTTTTGTTCGATGCGTTCGATTAGCACGCGGGAAACCCTCTTATCGTCAGCCTCTACCATAGGCTAGAACAGCGTCGGGACGCCGAGCGTCCGTTTAATTTTTCCCAGTCAGATGTTCGGTGATTTATATTTGGTTGATTTAGATTTAAAAATTGAAACATAATTTTTTGAAAGAAAAAAAAACCGCTGAAGTATTCACGTATATCTAGACGTTATTTGGATTTCAAAATTTAACAAATACCTATCGATACCTACGTTCGTACAGATACTTATATATCACCGTGACTATAAACTAATAGAAATAATAAAATAATAATTATTGCACTTTTAAATAAATCTAGAATCATTAAATAAACGCAAAGTCGAGCCGTGTACCGATAACGCTAAATGCGATTGGTCGCTACTGCTCTTACCTTAGTTAAAGTCCCGTTTACATGTTTTTCATTGACGTCACTTCAATAATTGCGAACCATTCGACTTGCGTTTCAGTAACAATCAATTCCATATATATACACAGTACATATTGAACTACAATGCAAAATTCGAATTAGAATCGAGCAAGCAGCTTCAGGGCTGATTTTCATATCGACGCTTAGCCCGTAATTTCTTTCCCACTTCTATGACTTCCATCAACGACGATCCGACAGATATTCCTCGTTATAATTACTTCCCCAGTATGTACAGACTATGGACAATCCTTCCGCCATTTTTCATAATAGTCAGTGTTTCTTTTAAAATTAATTCTTCATCGATCATCTTCTGACGCACGCACGAACCACATTTAATCTTGCATAGATTTTCACTGATTGGAACTTCCGGTACACTCGCGATCACGATTTGACCACATCCGGTTCACTTGGCGCTAACGCTAAAGCCAGTAGTAGTTAAAGTATTAAGTAGAGTAATAATAGAAGTAGTAATGATAACAGCGATAGTAATAGTAATAGTGGTAATTAGTAATAGCGCGACGGTGTTTGATAGGAGATAGTAATGAGAAGGGGTGGACAGTGTGTGTGTGTGTGTGTGTGTGTGTGTGTGTGATATAATCAAGGGTGTAGATTGAGGAGATAGATCGTGTGTGTATACAGGTGTTAATCGAGCGAACAGTAGCAGGACTACCACTGGACGTAATAACGGCAATATCAATATCAATTGTTGACGGTAAATATAATAGTAAGAGCAGTAATGTCCAATATACAGCTAGGCTAGATTTTTCATTTTTACATAGCTCAGAGTGACCTCGTTACTTCGAACAATATGAATGCCTCATCGACTAGTGACTCCATTTTGTAAAATTCAATTATTCTGTCCGCTGCCGCCACCTGTTGTCTCTCTCGATAACCGAGTTTCTCGTCCAGTCCCATTTCTATGTACAGTCGCCTCTTGGGACGTAATTCGCCCGATTGCCTTATATGATAACGAGAAATCAGACGCATTTTTTTCGTTCTATGTACAAAAGTTTTCTTCGTCTCTAGATGCTCCTCGTCCTCTATTTTCGACTCTTCAGCTATGTTCACGTCGTCTGCTGGGAGACCCGAGACTCATGGCTTCGGAGGATCTCTACAGTATGTTCGGCTTTGTTCGGGCACGTTCGGCTTTACTCGTACCAGAGTTCCCAGAGGTCCTGCGCCAATGAGAGCGACGCGTCGGGACGCCGAGAATGGGGATCGGTGAGACGATCAGCATACGTTGACGTCCTCTTGTAATTATTCAGGCGCGACGCTGCCCGTGTAGGAAGCTTCAGGGATGGTCTCAGATGGGCGTCGGGAGAACGGTGAAGTCCTGAAGGGCGGATTTGACAGTCTCATAAATCGGCCGGTTGCTCTCGTCGGTACAGTACCCGTCGGCTGTGCAGAGGGTCTGCAATTTCGTTAGGCAGCTGTCGAAATTCTCGTGTCCCATCTTCTCCGGCGGACCGCCGAGGCTGTTCGGTATTCGGACGTTCTCCAGAAACGTGATCATGTTTTCGCGCAGGGACTGATAGTACTCAGTGAGGTTGTTGTTACGCTGAGATATGACGTTCGTCTCCTGAAATACAGATAGCGTCTCGATCAACTTTTCGGATACGTGATTCGCTCTGATATAATACGTCACGTGACCAGCTACCGATAATCTTGGCCATTAAAGATACACGAGTAACGTGGGATCTGCTTTTTTGGAAGTTGGGAACGCGGAGGACCGGAACGTGGGATACGGAATGAGTCCAGCCCGTTTCTCGACTGATCTGGTAAAATCAGGAGTTCGCGGTCGACGGAGGATAATAATTTTGATGGCAGATCGCACGTTTACCAACAGATGAGAGACACGTGCGAACTTACCTTGTCTCCGTGCTTCAGCTGATTCTCCATGGCGGTAATGTCGGAACGCAGGCGCAGCACCTGGGACTCGACGCGAGCATTCTCCTTCTGTAATTCCGTGATCTCGGCCTCCAGTGTGTAAAGATCCTCGCCCTGACCACCGGCAGAGCCGCTACCGCTCGTGCTTCCCTGATTCGCACCTACCGCGCCACCCTGAGCCGGACCACCGGCGTCCACCCCTGAAGGACAAGCCCCGTTTAACAGTGGCTTCAAAGCACCCAGTTCTTTTTTTCTCTCTCTCTCTCTCTCTCTCTCTCTCTCTCTCTCTATCCTCTAGCCTCCTGATTGATTCCCTTTCTCATTGTTAGCATCCTTCTTATAATTGTTTTACACTCGCCATTATCATCCTTATCAATCTTATCATCAGTCCATGTTATGATCCTCTGTTCATCTTCCTCAATCTGCATAGTCATTTTGCACTAATGTCTCTATGGTTCCAGAAGATGAACTTGGGATGAAGATTTGAATGATGATTAGAATGATCTTATCATTTTCTTTGTCTCTTATCTTTAGTAAATTTTCTTTCTCTCTCTCTCTCACTCTCTCTCTTTTCTATCGGCTAACACTTTTCTTTGATATCTTATCGCTTATCGCGTACTCAAATACAGATAATACTTAAGCTAGGCGATTTCGTCTAGAGATCGAGCGACGTTCGTATCGTCACACTCTTCCTCTTTGTTAGACACATACCAGACTGTGTATGTATATAATGGAAATTACGGACCGTTTGCTAAGATAAATAATAACAAAAAATAATAATAATGCCGAGATGCTCTTAAAAGTGTGCTAAAGGACAATAGAGAGTAGTACACGAAACTTAGCGAGCAGGTACCAATGAATACAATAGCAAGACAAGAATGGAGCACTACAATCTCTTGATCAAGTGTCTTCAAGTGTAATTCTCTATTTTTTTTTTTTTTTCAAAATTTCAAACACAAAAATAAGAAAACTTTTGCTCGAACAAAATGAATTTAGAATGAATGTAATATTTTCATCAACGGTGCAAAGAATCATCAGTGGTCCATACTTGAAAGACAAAGTAAAACGTAGGCAGATAAAAATTAAGAAGAAATTAAATGAAAAGACAAAATGACGTATCTACACGGCAGGGATGAGATGGATTTAGGGAATTGCGTGAGGTGCCATCATACCAGATATAGAACGAAGGGAGATCCTGAGTGCTGGCAACCTTCGACCTCATCCAAATCAGGAGGCCTTTCTGTCTTGCTAAAGTGTCTTCGCGATAATTTAAAAATATCAATGAGCTATCAGTGAGACATTCCCGCGGGCCAGCACTCAGACATCGCATCTTGCAAGACACTCGTGGATTTGTATGTAACATCGAATACACATAGAACAAGTGGCGAGTAGGTCAGTCCCTTACCTTCAAAAGTAAATGTTCTCCTCAAAGCTCAATGCCAGGAAAGGAGCTGATCATGATCCCAGAATAAATCAGAATAGATTATTTTTCATCATAGTGGCATCGGTTCGTTCGGCTTGTCACTATCTTTCTTTCTTTCTCTCTTTCTTTCTTTTGTCATTATTTTTTCTTTTATCTAGTTTCCTTTTACCACCTTCACCATCATTACCTTCTCTTGCACATTGGATAAGGATCGCCGGACGGGACGTATTTTTTGGGACTTGCTAGGCATTTTTTTTCTTTTCTTTTTTCTTTTTTCTTTTTACAATTTATGATCCAGGTGTTTCGCCATGGGACGACGCGTTGGAATTCTTTCACCCACATATGCTCTCCAGCTCAGACATTCAGTGCCGATTGTTCCTGATATCTTGGGATACAATTGAGAATCGGTTAGTGAACTTTACTAGCAATCATTAGGGAAACACCTGGATCGTTTTGCGCGAGAGAGACAGAAAAAAGTGATTTAACGAAAGAGAAGAGACGATAAAAGATAGGAATAAAAGTGATTAGGTTATCAAGAGAAATTAATCGAGAAAAGAAAAACTGGCTATGGAAGAAGTGAAAAATTTAAGTAACACTGTATCCCCCTAAGAGACAAATAGGTAAATGATATTAATTAAACTGGGCTAGGGCAAGGGCCGGGGTAACCTCATTGGTATGACAGCACATCATTGCATGGAGAGCAGAGCAGAGCATAGCATAGCACAAGGTCCAAGTACAAGGTCAAATATGCACAAGATTACAAATAAAAGTACGATATCGCACGTTCTAACGTCTATGCCTAATTCTAATGTTCAAAGTGTTGGGCTCGCGCCGCGAGCCTTTACGGCTCGTCATGCTACTCCGTGCCAATTAATGCACTACTGATCCTTCCCGCCTGCCTGGTTGCGCGACCTTTTCACAATTGATAAGATCACTTTGTTTTTTTTTGTTTTTTTTTTTTTTCATCCCCTCAGACACACCTCAGAGTACCTCAAAGATCGTTGGAAGAGGATTCGCGCAGCCAGTAAAGCGGGCCGGGTGCGATTATCGCGATGACGTTTCTAATCCTCAGGACGATCCTGGAAGGCAGGACGATACGAAGGGCCGAACCGATCAGAGACTTTAATCGCTATGCCCTCATCGCTGATACCTTTGCTGTACATGCTTGACATGTCCTCGAACTTTGACTTCTTGACTGCGTGACCAGCGATCGGACATCCCGACAGAGATCTGTGAGTTGAGAACGAGCCGTTAATGTGTCCTATCCCGTCGCAGCCAGGAGTTGGACAATTGACTCCTTCGAATTTCATTGCCGTCGCTGCTGCCACTGCCGCCTTGTGCTGTTCGACCGTCCCGCCTGATTCCAGGACTCGCAGCTTGTTCCGGTTCGCTATTGGACAACCGGATGCGCTGAAATACAGATTGGTAAATATTATTGATTTTTTTTTCTTTTTCTTTTCAATGTTGATTACGTTCTACGCTTATTCTCCAATTACGTATAACCTTTATCTTTAGCAATTTTGAGTCTGCCCGTACTGTCTTACCTGCGGTGGGACAAAAATTTTCCGGTAGCGTGACCGGATCCGTCGCAGCCTGGGATTGGACATCTGCAGTCCAAAACCGCAAGCATCGCCATTATATACGATCCACATAGCGCAAGCGTGAAACGAGCGGAAACCGCGAGATATTAGTCAGCGTCTTCCCTTAGCTTAAGGTTAGCGAGGGTGCTACGGTGTAAGGGTACACAGTGGTACAGGAGGGATCTCCTAAGGAGCAGTCAGTCTGGGTTAGCCGGAAACGTACCAGTCATCTTGGCACGTAAAGCACGACGTCGAATAAACCACACCGGAAGGAAGGAAGTTGAATATCGTGAAAGGTGGGAGAAATTCAAACTGATATCAAAACTGACCTCAGTGGCTCCGAGTCTTGGCCGTCCCTGGGTTTGCTCTTGGGCTTATTGGCACGAGGACAACCCGACAAACTTCTGTGGGAGGAGTAATTTCCGGTTACGTGTCCAGAGCCATCGCATCCTGGCGTCGGACACTTCAACTCTTGGGAGTGGGCCTGAATTTGGGACCGGTCGGCCCGCGGACATCCGGACAAGCTGAAATTGAAGAAAAATTTCGTTAGTCGAGAACCGGCTCTGGGACATCATGAGGAACTTGGGTCCAGGCTCGAACCCTACAGGATTTCTCAAAATTCATGAGATCCCATGAGCTTGCTCGAGGACACGACCTGGACCATCCTCATGATGTTCAGCGAACACCTCACGAGTGTCCATTAATGGTGTATCGGGAGTCGTCGCATGCAATGTCGCGACGTTGCCAGCAGACACGGTCTTGAGAATACTTACCGGTCGCGTTTTCATAGACCTCGGGGTCAGAGGTCATTGGATACATGATCAGCCCTTATAGCAGTCGGTAACTGTATTCTCATTGGTAGACCCTGGTCTTACTTGCTAAGGTCGTATATAGAGCTATATCCAAATAGAATTTTTACAGGTGCTCGTTCCTTTTTCAAAATGGACGGCAACACAGCTTCTAATCTCTGATAGAGATAGTTCAAGAATTCGTCGGGACAATAATTCGTGCGAAGCGACCGGCGGAAAGGAGTCCCTTGATCGACACTGCCAATTCGCCAAAAATAGGATATTTGTGGGGTCTAGGTCAATAGGCTATACGCAATGCGATATATAGCATGCAAATGGCAACGTCGTGTTCCATTTGGATCACTCATGAGGTGTCGCTCGCACATGGAGATTAAGACTCTCTGGACAGGATATATATAGTAAATATATATATATATATATATGCATTGTATGTAAAATAGTCAAGTCAAGTAAATCTTACTCTAAGAAACACCGAATAGGAAGAGCCGGGAACACACTCACACCTGACCCCAGTGAAACTCGCCGATTGCCAATTGTATATACTATCATATCACTGCGTATTGGAGCGTCCACATGTTATCAGTACGCACTCGTTATCAGTAATTTTTTTGTTCGTTTGTTCTGACATGGTCATTGACAACAGTTCGCTACGGTGCTGCCCACTCGAGGCTGGCGGAAGAGAGTAGCGGCTTTTACATGAAATTCCTAATACAAAGCGGCTAACTTTTTTTTTTTTTTTTTCATTAGAATAACGAATTAACGAAGAGCGAGATTAAAAAAAATGAAATATGAAAGAGAGCGAGAGAAAAAGAGACAGCGTGAAAATAAGAGAGAGACAGAGACACTCGATTTCGGATTTCGTGAAATTTTCCTATAATCTTTAATCAATTTTTCTTTTTTTTTTCTTTATCAATTTTTCTATTCTTAGTTTCTCTGCTATGCACTATCACTTTTTTGATCTGCGATTTTGTCATCCCTTTTCGTAGGGGTCGGGTCGAAATAGTTGGGAGGGTAACGAAACGTCATTCAACACGAATTTATCTACACACCTGATACAATCGTAAACGTACGTGTACGTAAGAGACACAAAGAGTTTATAGGATTAATAATAATAGATAATTAAAAAAAAAGAAGGTATATAATATGCTGTTACGCAGGTATACAAACAACCAACAAATACAAAAATGGCGCAAAACTAGGAACAAGGGTTAAATATCTAGTTCGAGTGTCGCCAAACACTTAAGAAGCCACTACGCCACGGAACCATCAATATGCATTTTTACTTTCGAATATTGCTCTTATCGTGAGTGTAGGTCAAAGGTTATTTCATATATCGTGTCACGTGTCTCCATTCATATATGTCATGTATGCATTCCCTGTATACCCTCTCTACGCCAGGTTAATGTCTCCCACGGGTTTCACGTGTACCGGGATCAATTTGTTTAGAGCCAAAAGAGAAAGAGTCTGTAGGAGAAAATTAAAATGATTTTTTTTTCTCTCGAACGACGTATTCGTGAATGACATTTTTTTTTTTCTTGTGTAAAATTCTCTTAGCGTATTATTATACGTGCTAGCGTGCTTTTTCGCAGGTGTATGTACGCATGTCGTGTAGGTAAAGTAAATCTGAACTTTAATGCCAGTGTCAATTCACATGTCACTGTCAATGTCTTGGATCAATGCCTTGCCTTCTGTGGGTAGCGTAGTTCCCCGAGACATGACCCATGCCATCGCAGGAAGACGTGGGACACTGAATCAGCTCCTTGCCGTCGCGGCCACGAGGGGCAGCAGGTCGAGCCGCGAAATTCAACGACTGCCTCCTCATCATATTCATACTGCACCGAACATTAACAATAAAGTCTCGAGACGTGTACTGTGTATATGTATTTATATATATATATATGTGTATATGTATATATATATATACAGGGACTGTGGACGTAGCCTAAGGTTCTTTTCGCAATTTGGTAGGATTTCTGACCGCTCGATGCATATATGTGTACGTGCGTAGGTCATTGACCCTTGTCAATGTATGTACAGATATATGTGCTTATTATAATTTTTTTAAAGCTTGCCGAATCCGTCCGAGCGGATTGATGGAATTAAAGATTTATCAATTCTTTCTAAGCTGCTATGCAAAAATGTTCGTTGCACTGCAGAGGCAGTGCTACGGCCGCCTCTTCTCTCTCTCTTTTTCTCTCTCTCTCTCGTTGGCGAAGAGCCGGAAGGAGGAAACGTGGCTGGCCGGTGGCTTCGCCTTCTCGTAGGTGTACGAGCAGCTATGAGAAAGCTCGATGACCCTTGAGTGGCCACGATATTGCCCGTATAGTCCCGTAGTACCGTAGTCCCGCAGTCCAGGGGGCTCTCCGGTTTCGCCATCACGGACTTGAGTGCAATCACGCTCAGCGTACCTCTGTGTTTCGGTGATCCGTCCACTCCGGCCCACTCTGGGCTCTTTCGCTCTCTCAGACTCTCGTCCTGGGAATTCGGCTCTTCTGCGAGGAAACCCTCTCGGTATACAGAAGGAGATATAGCAGTGGGTAGGAACTTCAGGATATTGGGATTCGTCTCACGTAAATAGATTTTTGACAGATTGACTCGCGTCGGTCGGTAAGAACCGCGAAGGCCGATATAAACGGATCTATAGTTGGCTGTGCCAATAAACGTTCTTGTCTCTCACGTCCTCTTGCGCTCTCTCTCTCTCTCTCTCTCTCTCTCTCTCTCTCTCTCTCTCTCTCGCTCTCTCTCTCTCTTTATCTCTCGCCATGGATGCTGCGGCAGCACGAGGAGGAGGCACCTAATACGGTTAGGACGCGAAGCCTGCTATATTAGTTGGTTATATTGGCCGGAGCCATTAATAACGTTGAAGTATCGCTATCGACTAGTTTCGGTCGAGCCGTATGCTCCGGGATTCTAGACGATCCATTTACCGTCGGACAACCCGTGGAACGAGCCACTAGGACGATTTAGGAGACTCCAAGGACGTGTCTACTTTTCTCTGGAGGGGAGGATAGGCAGACTTTTCATTTATATACCTCCTGGAGACGTAGGACGTTGGACAAGGGTGACTGGGTGACTTCATGAAGATTTTCTTTCCTGGGGACACAGAAGGTACGCGGTGTGCTTTGTATTAGGATGACACAGGAAATGGAGGAGGATGCCGAGGAAGAGAGCCGTACCAGTTTCCCGTAGGATCCGAAGGTGTTACGGGTTCTAACCCCGACGGGACGCTAGGGCGCCGGGACGCCGGGACGATGGGTCTCGCCCCATAATCCAGTGCGGTGGCAACTGATTATATCCCATCCTTCCCTACACCACCTAGCTAGCTCTACACCAGCTTCCCTCCTTCAGCGCGGCTGCCTCATCCTCCGGATTCTCTAACCTTATCCACAGCCCCGACCCTATACCGCCGAGCTTTACGTCAATTAGAATAAGGTTGGCACTTTCGCTACGAAGAGTAATTACTTTAATTAACAAAATGGGAAGGTGGTGGGTATGCGCGCCGTCGAGGCGCCAAGCGTCCGTTCGCCAACCGTTTTCTCATCTCGATGCAAGAGCGACCAAGTCACAGGAGAACGGAAGTGAGAATCATCTCGCTAAGGGCAAAAGGGGGGGTTACCTCGTTTCCGCTCGGTCGGTTCGGCTAACCTTTCAACCGTGACTCCTAAATCAGGAACCGTGAATTAAGCAACCTCACGATACGACTGACAATTTTGACAATCAGGATTAAAATAACTTTAAGGTATTACAAGTAGCTCTTACCTATCGTCCTTGCCCGAGGGTTTGTCCAGAGGACCGATACTGTGCTGAATCGGTGGCATACTGTAACATGGTGCCGGCGTGTATCCCGCAGGAATTTGATATCCGGACGTAACAGGACCTCCTGGATAGGACCCTCCGCAATTGTATCCAGCACTGGGGTAAGGGGTATAGGTATTTCCTGGATACTCTGCCTGGACACCAGCCATGCCGTATCCTGGATGAGGACTCATGGGTCCATAACCTATAAAACAGAAAAGAAATTCAAATTTGAAATATCAGCGAGGAAGGGAAGATGAAAATTTTTGAAAATTAATTCACCTGACGGTACAGTCACAAAGAAATAGAGTATAGTAAAAATCCTTCGTACAAGGGTGGATTTCCAATGCAACAAACGTAGAGACTGTACAGTGGCAGAGGGAACAGCGCACACCAATGAACAACATGGCAGTTGATTAACCGTTGTAAAATCCATACGTTTATTTGCACGCAAGAATTCATTCCGCCTGTGCCCTCACAAATAATGTAAGTCCGTACATCCGTGTGCGCACACGCCACCCACAAAAACTGTGAAACAGCTGCAGGGGTTGGCAGTCCCTATCCTCGTGACGGTGTTTCTCTGTTTTTCAGTGCGTTTACCAACAGCCGTGACGTATCGGTGATCCTAGTCCTGGTGATTGTGGTTGTGCATTCGAATGTTTCAATTTCAATAACTACTCCCTGGGCGTCGCTACTGTGCAATATTGCCAGAATTCGGACTGCGCTGGACTTTTGCTTCGTGTATGCGAAATATTGATAATTAACAATGGCCGTGTCGCACACGTTGGCTTCGGCGTACGTGCTGGTACTGAATCGACAGGGGTTGTACCAGCGATTGTACTTTCGGCGAAAAGGTTCACAATTTCGGAGGGTGAGAACTCAGCAACAGTACAGTGGAACATAGTGAGGTTATGTATGTAGCTATGGGAAATGAGTCGAATATAGGTAGTTATTACTGATGCTGCGTGCTGTTCTATTGGAATTTTTTATTCTGGGGTTGTAACTGCGCTCATCCCTGGGGGCATCGTGCTCTTTGTTTCATTCCACCTACTGTTTTATCTAAATTGTACTTTTTCTTTTTTTCTTTTTCTTTTGGAACCATCCTTTTACTATTGTGCGAATGCTCTTAGTTATCCTTTGCTACAAAGGAGTTCAAGTGACGTTTCAGGACACTAAGTTATTTTATTAGGTCATTAGGGGATTAATTTTCATTGTTGTAATTACATTACATTTTTTCAGTCCTCGGTTTAGTTTTACTGTAGTTTTGCAAATTTTTGGTTTCAAAATTGAGAATATCTGGTTCTGGTTTTATACTTGTATACGTGGAACGAGTAGGTGGTCTGAGCGAAGGATTGAAAATTTTATGAAAAATGTAAAAGAACGTCTGAGGTGGTTATCTTATTTTTTGATTTATCAATAGAGTTATCAGGAGCGAAATATGATAATGGCTCACCAGTGGGATCTCTGTAGGCGTCCATGTAGTGGGAACCACCGCTGTCGGGGGTGCTTTCTCGACTGTAGGCCGCAGCGTGCACCCCAGGAGGTGGGAAACCCGGAACAGGCCTGATCCCGGGACCCCCGCTGAAGTTGACTGGTTCGGTTGCCGTCGAAAAGTCTACGGGTTCCGTCTGTTCCTCGATGGGTCTAGGGGCAGGAAATCCAGGTCCGACCGGGACAGCAGCCACGGCTTCACCATGACCAGTTGAGTACTGAGGACTTGGTGCGCCGCTGTGCAATTCAAAAAGGATTTTCATTAAGGTCGATCGAGGAGTCCCTGAGGAAGGTGTGCCTAATGCAGATGAAAAGGGACGCCATAGAAACCTAGAGGTAGATTAGCCTATGCCTTACCTATGAAGCCTATTTACGCTGAGGTCCAGGGTCTGTCCCTGAGGACTTGGAACTTGGGGACTTGCCGTGAGGTGGGGACTGGCTGCGGCTTGGGGACTACCACCAACAGTTTGACCTCCACCGTACTGAGGACTTAAACTGTTCGATCCGTATGGAGGAGCTTGAGGACTCGTCGAAGTCACACTCGAGGTAGAGAGGTCCATAACCGAACCTCCTGGAGACGTAGGTGGTCCTCCGCCAGGTTTCTGCATTTGCTGAACCTGAGCGACCGTCACGCACTTGACTGAAATTCAACAATAGATAAGACAAAATATAGATAAGACAAAAGCAATAGATATCAAGGTACAAGTCAATCCGATATTTCATACCATCCTCGGTCTTCATCATTCCAGCAGCCGTCGCAGCAGCCATAGCCATTTGATGCTGCTGAGCAGCCGCCGCTTCCTGGTGATAAATCCTTTCCTGTTCCTCGGGAGTCATTCCACTCTGGCCCAAGTAATACATATTCGCCCTGGAGTGCAGCTGTTGCTGTGGTTGAGGTTGAAGAGGCGCGCAAGGCTGGGCGTCGTATCTCTCGTACGCCGAAGCAGTGCCAGGATCGTAAGGTCGGTGATTGGCTGCGCTGACGACGACGTTATCGTAGCTCCTAGCCGCGACAATGTCATTGGAATAGGTAACAACGGGCCTGGCAATATTTCCACCCCCAGGATGCATATACGCTCTCGCATGCTCCGCTGATCTGTGATGATAAAGATCCTCAGCGGTCGTAGGAGGACCAGCAGCGGCAGCAGCAGCAGCAGCTGCAGCGGCCGCCGCCATCATCGCCGAAGACTCATAAGGTGACCTCTGGGTCATCTGATGAGACGACATCCTGGTATCCTCAACCATAGGCATAGGGTAGGTAACCGTAGGCTGCATCGGTAAAATGTGATGAGTGGGATGCTGGGTCGGATGATGAATGGTCCCACCTATGGACCTGGATCCCATCGCCTCCATGGATGACAAGGACGAAGAATTCGAATCCTGATTGAGATAAGAATCGTAGGCCTGTCTAACTGGCGGCGGCGGTGGCGGCGGTGAGTTCACCCTACAAGAAGATGACTCCTCGGACTTGGGTACCAGAAGATCCGCTCCCTGACTCCTTCCAGGAAGAGAGTTGCAGCAGCTGCTATTCGTTCCTCCGGTTTCGCTCTTGAGTACGACCTTGTTAGACCGAGATGGAGTCTCCTCCGGTGTTTTAGGCGGTTTTATATTGATACCGGCGGCTTTCGTAGCGGCGTAGTAATCATAAGACGGTGACATCACCGGTTTCACGTCCTGCGTGCTTCCACCGTACTGAGCGTAACACTTGGACTCCAACGATCCCGGAAGTAAATTCGAGCTGATGTATTCCGGTGGCACTACTGACACTGTCGCGAACAAGAACATTATTATTATTATCCTTCGTAAATCCTCACAGCGATACTGCGACGCATGCGCCAAACAGCTACGGCAAGTTTTACTGGCAAATCAACGCGTAAAATCTAATGAAAGAAAAGTGCGATAAATTAAAATTCGTACGTGATTAAAAAAAAAAAAAGAAAGAAAGAAAAACTCCTACGTTACTTTACTGCGTATAAGGGGACTCGGTTGCTTCCTAATCGGCGACCTGCCTTACCTTGTGCCTTGTGACGGGCCTCGCGTGCGGCCTGCTTATTGGCCGCGACGATGGGACATCCGGACGAACTCCTGTGAGTGTTGCGATTGGCGCTGACATGGCCACGGCCGTTGCAGCCAGGCGTCGGGCATTTCAAAATAGTCTCATGCATCGCCAGAACTGCGAGAACCCAGACGCGCCAAATTACAGACCGAGTCGACGCACAGACATACACACACACAGCAGAATCTTTTTTTTTTTTTCAAATTTTTTTTCCCCTTCATTTCTGTTATCGTCATCAATTTTAATCTGACCATTCACTTGCTCACATTGAGTATAATATAATGCATCGCACGAGATTGCACTCTGACCTTGCACCGTATACGCGTATAACGATTTCTCGTTATCCTTTTTTTTTTTTTTTTACGAGAGATTGATATCGAGATTAAGGACACTGAGTACAATTCTATATATGTATATGTGTATATATATACTGTGTATATAGATATATTAATATATACGTAGAGAGAAGAATAAGATAGAGATCGATAGCGAAACGAGGAGATATAGATTAAAGAAGTAGAGAGAAGTGAAAGAAACAGAGTGAAGTACACAACGTCACGGATTTAACATAAATCAGTAATATATATATCGAGCGGGTAGAGAGAAAACAAGTAAAGATATAAAATTAATCGAGAGATAAAATTATAAGACAACAACTTGCAACACCTCGTGTAATTACAGTGGCGCCTATTACATTGGTTCGCATATGTGTATATATATATATATTTGCATATAAATATATATATATATATATACACACACACATTATCATATTATCGTTACAGGGGAGGGATGCGCGGCTGAAAGATTTCGTATGACGTTTCGACGAAGATAACAACGAAAAAACCGGTTCTTAGGGCGTGTTTCTAATCGTGGCGGCAAATCTTGTCGTAGCTGATGAAATCGATCATTGATCAATCTAACAATTCGGGATAGCGTGTATGGATACTGGGATTGGATTTGGAGTAGAATTATAAGGGATGGTAGTACAAGGAATAAGGGATGGTTCAGGTAAGACAGAATGAAGATCGAAGAGTGAAGAGTGAAGAGCCGCCACCAGTGGTGCCGAATGCTCGTAGTAGCTCTCGATTTTTTAAAATCGCTTTCACATTATACTCAATGCCATCGCGAAATCTTTTCTTTCTCTCTCTGACACGTTCTCTCTCATTCTCTCTCCTCTCTCTCTCTCTCTCTCTCTCTCTCGTGATTCTGGCGTGTGCGCATGCCGGCTCTATTTGCCCGTTGGGCTCTCGAGTCCTCTCTCTCTCTCTCTCTCTCTCTCTCTCTTTCTTTCACTCTTTCATTCTTTCCCTTTCTCTCTCTCTCTCTCTCTCTCTCTCTGCCGGCAACACAACCAAGTCAAGTGTCGTGATAATTCTACTAATGAACTACAAACAGAATGGTAAATTAAACGGAAGTGAATGCAATAAATAAAGCTCTCTACCCCGCAAACGAAAAGCACAAAGGATAAACATACATATACGTTACGTAACACATGTAAACACACGCAACGCGCACAACACCCACGCACCCGCAAGTAAAAAAAAAAAATAGGAATTACAATTTGACTCCTTTTCTTTTTTCTTTTTTTTCATTTTTCTTTCACCGTATAAAATTATACGTCGAGGGGTACGTGGGGGGCGAGGAACGTCGAGGCGAGGAAACGGCCAGAAATTAGACTTTTGATTGGACAATCTTTTATGTAAAAAAAAAAATATTGACGCAAGGGAAAAGCAAATGGGAGACGAGACAGGAGGCGCGATAAGCAGCCGAGATTTCCTCGCCACGCTCTCTAGCATGTTGTGCGACGTTACTTAATTATTTTTTTTTTTGGTATGACTTTTTTTTTTGCAGAAACAGAAGATGCACTACGAAGAAGGTGTAAGAACGTGAGAATTTTGGCTAATTCTTTCATGAGGATACTCACTCTCTGGCGTCAGCTTGTCTTTGCGCGGACAACCGGATAAACTGTAAGTGATAAGAGATAACGCGAAGTTAATAATAATTGCAATAGGCAAATCGAGGATTAAAATCAATACGCACGATCTTACGTTAATGGGATAGTCAATATCTGGTTAAGTTCGTTAAGTGAAATTAATTCGCACTTGCGGTTTCGTATCTATACAATACAAAGGTATGTATATGCATGCGGAGATACGCAGATATAACGTAATCGGCATTGAGCGAGTAGGTTGTTAATTACTGATAATTGCTCACCTGCGATGGTGGGAGTACAGTCCGGTCACGTGACCCTGGCCCGTGCAACCAGGCGTCGGGCACTTGTTGCCTTCTGCAACAAATCAAAGCAGCGCAACCGCGCATACGCCAACGTCAAATCCTGGTTATGATTAATTTGATAAGAATCGTGTGAATTAATTACGTGCCTTATGATGTTATCCATCTAAATTCGGTACTTTATAAAGTTAACCTTCGTTCCGTTAATTCTGTCCCAATTAATATTTTCATTTTCAATCTGAGTACGTATTTTGAATGTCATTTTAATTCTGGTGGCGGCCATTTTTACTTCGTTAATATTATGTCACACGTACTATAGATCTATAAGGTTTGCTACCCTCGAGTTCTTCCATTTTATAGGAATATACGTAGCTCCTGTATTCCCTAGGTAGGAACCCTCCGCGTCGCATGCATTTGAATGGAAATTAACTATTGAATCGTTGACAACCGACGTGTCCGACGTCGCGACGCTTCGGCCAGGTGGAGTGTCGCGATTGGAGTTTCGTTTGATACGCAGCGCACATCTCGCCAGTTAGCAAGAACGTTGCCCGGCTGCTTGGGTACTTTGAGTTTCCATGAAAGTTACGTCGTTAGTGGTTAAGGCGACGGCCGTGGCGACGACAGCGCCTTTTTTATAAGTATTTAGTTTTTCCTATCTCTCGACGAAGTGCCTATACCGCTCAACTGTCGCAGCTGGTTTATTATTCTTTCTCACATGGTAAGGAAGGAAGTATTATTCTTTCTGTGCTGTAGCCTCGGTGCGCCAAGTCGGTAAAGGGAAGCAGAAGAAAATGGCGGCAACTGAGAAAAGTCGCGCGTGTCGTGAGAGCGCTGCGTTTCACGAGCAGAAAAGGACGTCAGTGACGATGTCGTCGTGGCGGCGATTGTCGGGTGTAGTCATCGTGGCGTGTTGTTGCGTATTTGTGAATAGCCTCTGGGATTTGGCGGTCCCGTGCTTAAGCCCTCGAGATTAACGCCGACCGTGACCGACGTTAGAGACAGGGACGAAACAAAGGGTCCCTTTTGGCCGTTTCGACGAACACTGCCCTTCGAGGTACGCCTTGAGTATATAGTTTCGCTTGACGAGAGACCCAGTGAGACAGTGGATAAACGTCGGAACGCCACGAAGAAGACGTTCGTAATACCCTGAGAAACGATTCGACGGAGTTCGCGTGACTTGGAAATTATGTGGCAGTTGGAACCCGCTGCGAAAATCGCTACCGTTTTGTGGACTTGAATACGTGCGACTGTGGGTGCATGTCACCACTGAGCTGGCTAATAGAGTATATGGGGCACCTTTATGTAACGACATATATCCAGGACGCAGGGTGCGTACACACAGGTTCATGGGAAGGCAGGTAAAATAATTCTCTGATTAAAGCGGGATTACGTGGGTTCTCGATGATCTGAGTAAGGGTGCCCATAGGTAGGTCCGTCACGTGTGAGAGGATATGGAAGACGAGGGTGAGGATTTTCAGGGCCCCTTCAGGGCCGCAGCGAGAACCATCGGAGGCTGTGTTTTTAGGGTGTTCTCAGGAGTGTTTAGAGGATCCCTTCGGTGTATGGGTGAGTACGGATACTTTTATAAACTTTGTCATGTACTAATCCCTAAGGCCTGATCCCCACTCGCTCGTTTTCTCTATCCAGGTTCCCATCACGGCGAAACTTCATCAGCCCGTCATTTCGCGTAGCCGAGACTCGATCCCTGCTTAGATGGGTGGCTGCTTCGACGGTTGGCTGGGCTATGTTCCTTCAATCCTGGGACCACCCTATAAATTGGATTACGATACGTGACGTCATTAGAGGCATGCTTTATTTTCAGTGCGAGCGACCTCGATGCCTGGAGCGATACTGTACCCAATACATCACCCCTCAAGAGCATCCCCCTCTAGTTATACTGCAATACTTCTTTTACTATCTTTAATTAGATCCTAACCATTATGATTGTTCGGCACAATTATCAGCTTCTCAGCGAGAAGAACAAATGATTTTATAGATACAAAGAATTTCTCTAAAGCGAACTCGACCTTTTAACACGGCGAGGGGTAATGCTTACGGTCAACAAAATGAATACCGGCACGCGCCCCGTTCTTTCCGGACGTCTGAATAGAGTTGTAACGAGCCGGACGCGATGGACGCTGCTTTTTCTGCGAGGGAAAAGCCCAGACAGGGTGGCAGGGTGAGACAGAGACATATGTACGTTTTAACGCGTGTGAAAGACAGAAAGAGAGAGAGAGAGAAGAACGTGCAGAGGGTGAAGTCGAAAGGGAGGAAAATGATAGCGTAGTGGGCAGCCTAGTGGCTCAGGGTTCAGGATTCAGGATTGAGGGTGAGGATGAGAGTGAGGCGAGTGTGTAATTGTGTTATTTTGTAGCCATTTCACGTGAGGGTCACCGCGGGAGAGCGAGGTGTACATAAACACCAGGATTGTTTTATTCATTCGCTCGGTTGCACCCCCGGACGCGTGCCATTTTATATCAACTTTTTTTTTCATCCCTTACTTCCGTCCCCCTCGACCATACACTCATAGCTGCATTGGCTCACCTAATAGATTTCTAACGAAACGATCTACGTTGGGCCGAGCGTCTCTAAGGGTTGAAAAACGACGGACAGTAAGGAATGTCCGAGGGTTAAATTACAAGGGTGGGTGGGGGGGGGGGGGAGCGGAGGACAAAGTAAGAGTAACGTAAAATTGAGTTACAGGGTAGTTTATTTTTTTATTAGCACTCGCGGGGGGGCCCGTACGCCGACTGCGGCTTTGACGGGGGAGGGCAAGGGGGGGTAGTTTGCGGCCAACGGATTTCCCGATAGCGGCTTTATAGCGTGTCAACACGCTCCTCTAGGGGGTGCGCACGCAATCGCCATACAAAATCAAACGATATCCAGGGCTAACCGTGTGAGAGCGATCGACCTTCTGTGATTCCGTAGAACCCGGTTGACCCGCTCGCACGCTAATACCCAGCAGCCATCCCTTTCTAGAAAATAGTAGCTACCCCTTTTATCTACCACCCCGTTCTCACCCACCTATACACATTTACAATATCCTACGCGAATAGCTGGCTTCTCTGTAAAGTAAACGACTCGTTGATCGGCCTCTCAATTTTATCTCACGACACGCCGTTTAAAAGCCACCCCCATCTCAGAGCCAACCCTTACTAGCGTTATACACTTGATTTCCAAGGTGCGTTTCGTGCAACGCTTTACTACTACCCCCCCCCCCCCGCCCCCTCCTCCTCGACACGAGCAACAATAACAGACTGCAGCTGCAGTAATGGCAGCAGTGGCTCTGTATACGTCGGAGGGATGCTTCTGCGAATCTGCTCCGGAGAAGCACAGGGAGAGTGATATAAGGGATGAAGAGGGACTGGGAGAAAAGGCTAAGGGGATAATGAGGAAAGGCAGGGACGCAATGCTGGTAATAAGGTGGCTTGAAACGGGGGTGGCATTCTAGTCACGTTTCCAGCCGCTGACAGCTGCGGCTTATACATATGACGTGGTATCAACCCCAAATTTCCCTCGACTAGACGCTCCGTGTCACCGCGTCCCGTAACACTCCGGAATGCACTCAAACTCCACCTGTCACCCCCTTAACGAGTCTTCATCCCTACTTCGAGCCCCCCCCCCCCTCTTTCTCTGACGCATCGTCATTTTTCTTCGTGGATACCTCTATCGTTGCTCCTCGCCAACCCCTTTTCGGTTTAGTTAAGATTTTTTTTGTTTGGTTTATAAAGCCTCGAGCGGTCATTGATTTCGATCGATCGTCATTCTCCAAGATTGGCTCCTTCTCCTGGTGCAGCTAACGTGGAGAATAATTTCTGTGTAGGGACCTTGATTTCACCATTTGAGTCATCACCCCTCGGCTTCGTAATTATTGATTTTCCGCGCTGGTCTAACTCCCCTAACTTTATAGACAGAGCGAGAGTGAGAGAGAAAGAGAGAGAGAGAGAGAGAGAGAGAGAGAGAGAGAGAGAGAGTCGAAAATGCCTTTTGCCCCCCCCCCCCCCCCCCCCCAAGCCAAAAGCCCCATCGTCTCCTGGGCTATCAGACAGTCTTGGTAACGCATAACGCACGAGCGACAACATCTCTGCTACATTCATAAATGTTTTAACGAATTTCTTGCAAATCATTCTAGGTTTTGTTTACGCGATTAATGCGATACTGATAATTATTTGTTAACGAGCCTCATCGTGCACCGGGTTCTTTTTTTTTAACGAAAAGTAGGTAATATATTTGGAAACACATTCTTCTTACGGATTCTCACCTCTACTGAGACTGGACGGCGACATGGACATTCCAGGTCTGGTGCCGTCGAAACCCCCAGTCCTTTCCGGAAGCTTCATCACGCTGTCCTGTTGAATGTTTCCGGTTGTCGTTGAGACATCACCAACAGCTGAGGGACTGACGGTTGTGGTTGTGGTTGTGATGATGCTACTGCTGCTGCTACTGTTGCTGGTGTTGTTGTTGTTGTTGTTGTTGTTGTTGTTGTTGTTGGTATTATTAGTCCCACTTGGTGGGTTTACACTGCTGCTACTGCTTACTGCGGCAACACTGACGACTCCTTCTCTGTTTATGTCCTGGATGGCACTGGCCGCCCTGGAGCCGACGCCTGCTGGTTGCAGGATTGTGTACTGCTTGGAGGTGTTCGTATCTGGACTTGCGACGGAGGAGATGCCGCTAGGACTCTTGGTGGAGTTCGGTGCGTTCACTGTGTTCACCGGGTTCACGGGATTTGGAGTATCGCGTGACACCTGGTTCTCGTCCTTGGAGGACTTCAGCTGGAGCAGCGAGACTGTCGAGACGTGTTTATCTTCGGGGGACGGAGAGATTCCTGTTACGGGCTGAGGACCTGGCATTGCTGGTCCAGGTACTGCACCTGGTGGTGGGTACCCGACGAAAGTGGCCGATGCTGGATATGGTCCTATTGGTGGGATTGATGATGATCCTGGAGGACTTCCGGTCTGTATAGGTACACGACAGCTGGACTTTGCGTGATCTGTGTTCGGTGGTCTAAAGGCGGAAGTGGCAGAGAACGGAGACGTGCCTGATGACGGGGTCGAGGAGGGTGTTGGATTTCCTGTAGGAGATACCTTCACGGTACCATCGCTGTACTGTCTCTGGTACCCGCTGTAGAGGTGTTGCTGCTGGTGTTGTTGGTGCTGTTGATGTTGGTGCCTTCCTGAATTAGTTGGCGATGAACCATTCTTGCAGGTTCTGTCCTTGTCCTTACCGTCGACCTTATCCTTATCAGCATCGTCCTTATCCGTCGTGGGGTCAGACATGTCTATCTCGAGTTCGTTCGAAGAATCGTCTACGAGCTCGTTAAAGTCCGGAGGATCGTACCTGGAGTACTTGTCAGGTTGACGAGTTTGTTCCCCATGAGGTCCGACATTTCTGTCCTTTCCCAGGGGAAGACAACGTGGTCCAGATCGGTTTTTGGGCTCATTCGGATTCTGGCCCACTTGGTTCTGTATGGAGGCGCACTCGCTTTCTATCTTCAAAAGGTTTTCCAATTCCTTTTTGGTCTTGCTTGGTGGTTGCTTAGTAGGATCTTGTTTGTTCTGTTGTTGCTGCCCTCTTCCAGTGCGGTCATGCTGACCCCGAAGCGTGATGACGTCCTTGAGGGAACATCCGGCTTCGTTGCTGGCCGTCGAAGAAGTCGACATGGATGATGGTGACAATTTAGGGTTTTCCTTCTTCTCCTCAAAAAGATTTTCAAAATTCGGCTCGTACTTGTCCTCGTCAGAATTACCTCTTTGATGAAGGGATCCTCTAGGTCCTGGCCAGCTACCGGAGAGACTCTTCAGTGCAGCCTCCGTCTCGCGGATGAGGGTCTCGTCGTCCTCTGGCTCCTCAGAATTCTTGCTAGTCTTCCTCGCCGGACTTCCGGAATTGCCCAATGGGAAGACTCGTTTCTTCTGTGGCAAAGCTATGTTCTTCGCAGCATCCATCTCGATTTGCTTTCTGATCTCATCATCGCGCAGACCTTTTCTTCGACGCTTCGCGGCAGCATCCACCGTCTCCATTTCTTGAGGTACACCCTGTTGCGCGATCATCTTCTTGCTACTCAGTGGTTGCTGTTTCGGCTTCGGAGTGCACGTTTCTGCTTCGAGCTTCCGTTTTTTGAGGTGCGCCATCGCATTCTGCCCACCCGGTACGCTGGTCAGTTCCACCCTGGAACACGAAAATGCCAGAGTTAAGTCGATCGCAGCGTCCGGTAAAAGCAGCACCACTATAACGAGCACTGCCACGAGCACGAGTATCAGCACCAGCACCAGAACGAGCACCAGCACCAGTATCAGAATCAGATCCAGCAGCAATTCCTCCGAAAAGAGTCCTCGGACTCCGGATCTCTTCTGGACAAGGATCGAAGGATGCTGAGGAGTCACGTTCAATCAATTACATCTCTTTCGATTGATCTTTAGGATCTGAGTGTCGCGAGATACCGATGCACTTTCAACCTCAAACATCTTCGACCCGACAATTCTCTCGGTCTTTATCATCCTTATTCTCCGCTGAGCTTTATCACAATTCATCTCGATCACCATAGATCAATCTAAAATCATTCTTAAAATGAATTCACCTGCGTTCCTTCCTGAAGTCATAGCCACGCGGAGACTCCCAAGATCTTTCTCATGCCGCCTGGACCGTGTCACGTGAACACTTTCAAATAAAAAAAAACTTCTCAAAGATACTTCAAAAGTCCTTAAGTAAACAATTCAAATCCGACCCAATCAATTAAATTGACAATAAAACCTCCCTTTCCAGTTTTAACGAATAAAATTCGCGCGCGGCTTGTCAAATCTCGTGGAAACGTTGCGCGGACACGAGGACGTTCTGGGGGGGTCGTGCTTTAGGGGGTCGCGTCGAAAGCGGCCTCGCCGAGGGGGAGTGCAACAGCGAGCCCTTCTCGACGGGGTGCTCGTGAGCTACTGTGCTATGTTTAAGGGAAACGACTCGGGGTGGTCAGAGGGTGGTTTAGTTCGGACAGTGGTGGGGATGCGCAGTTGCGCAAGAATCGCGATTCTGCTCCGTCTCCGAAAGTGGGGGCGGGTTCTGCGCATTGTCCACCCCCAAGCTCTGGCGTCGTCGACAGCGTCGTCGTCGTCGTCGTCGTCGACGTCGACGGCGGCGGCGGCGGCGGCGGCCGCGAAACGCAACCCCGTGGCTGCCAGAGGGTTGCAAGGTAGGAGGGTAGCTGGCCTGCGCTCCTTGCCTTCGTCTTCTACCCTATCGCAGACCCCACCAAGTCGACGCTGACTCTCCCACTACCGGCAGATCCCATACCGTCGTGGTGGAGGAACACGACGAGGAGTGTGAGCGGCTACGAGGAGGTTCAGAGGGTGCGCGAAATAATCTTTCGTAGGTTGGTGCTACCGAGATGCACACCAGTGTGAAATTCTCAGTGTGTTGGGAGCCGTGCATCGCGCACGTTCCTATATTTTCACCCCATGTATCCGGAGACACCCCCCTATACAGATACTATTGCTACTGCCACTAGTCCCTTCAACCCCATCGCCAGCAGCGCCGTCGCTACCCTTGTGACCACCACCATGACGACGGTCCACCCTTCTCTAATATATAGTTCTTTCGCTCAGTTTAGAAATTCGTAAAGCACTCTGGAAACACGTTCGCGTTCCCCGACCAATAACCCTTCTGCTTTTACTTGGCCATGTGGGGACGATGCTGGACCTTCAGCTACCTTACTCATCCTCTAGCCCAAAGAACTTTTATCCTAAGGTCCCGCGTATTAATCTGCGAGGTTTCCTTGAAATTCAAGGGATGATCCCCTTGGAGGCCGAGCACGTAATATTCGAGCGAACGTGAAGCCGTCGGAGCCGGAGTCGAGATTAATCGGGCCGTGTGGGCTAAGATCGTTGAACGCGTTATTAATCCATTATTAAGATGACAGAGATGGTGAGTGAGAGAGACAGAGAGAGGAAACGATAGGGGTTGGAAAGATATGGGTTGAACGGAGCGAAAATCTGAGCTTCTCAGAGAAAGGAGTGACGCTCGTACTTAGCCAGACGAATATGGCTCCTGCCCGAGGAAGAGTGAAGAGACTTTTGGGTAATTGATGAAACGATCTTTAGATCGACAGGTTCCTTGTCAAATTAATGACCTCCCGGACCCTCCTCTCCAGCATCGTCCGGTGAACCAGTATCGAATCAAGGCAGCTGCAGCGTCCGGATTGGACCAGGGGTAACCAATATGGATCTCAAGAGTTTCTTTTTTAACTCGGCCGTCATAAGGCCAGGCCGTCATTAATTAAAACTCTTCGGGGCTGCGTCGAGCGTTTAATCGAGCTATCGGGCAGAGGGTAGAAACCCTCTGCTTTACCCTCTTACACCCTCGCGCTCTTACCCACCTCTCTGGCATCTTAACGTCCTGGACCTTCTACGGGGTCGAATCCGAGTCAGTGAACTCGTGACTCGTCAAGAAACAGCTGCTGGTAATGTCTTCGTTCTCGCTGATCGTGTGACCCCTGACGGTTAAGGATGACGGATGACGATCACCTTTCTCGTCATCATTATTATCCTGTTCCAGGAGGGAGTCCAAACCTCACCTAAGTTTATCCTCACCTCGTGCCAATGGCAATAAGTATGTAGTATACTGTTCCTGGCGATAGGAGCCGACAACTCGAGTTAGATAAAGCAGGACTGGAGTGCGAAAGCTTCTTCGAGGATTGGAGGATCCGAGAGGTAAAGAGGAAAACGGCGAACGGAGGAGAAAGGGAGGGAGAGAGAAACAGAAGTATAAGGAGCAAGAGGGATCAGCGTCAGCGCTTAGTGTGCCGCACCCTGGGATCTCGAGGAGAGCCTCCCTTAAACCTTAAACCTCGTACCTTAAACCTCCTCAGACCACCAAGCCCGGAGTTTAGAGCGGCGAACTCTGTCGCGCGCACGAGGTCTCCTGGCTGTGAGGGAGGACGAGGATGAGGAGCTCGAAATCGGAAGTTAAATCGCGCCGACGGCTTAAGACATTATCGCTTTTCTTTGCAGACCGATGCTCCCTGTCCGGAAGTTCGACCTGCTTCAGATAATCGAGGATCAATACGTACCAGAGGACCTTTGCACTTTTTTCATCCCTTGTGGATGATGATTCCATCACACGTTAGGTATGTATGATCATTTTCTATGGCGACCAATCAGTATCTCACTACTTAATTTTCCAGTCGATTCCAATCGAATTAATGTCGCTTCAGGTTCCAGCTCGGACTTCACTTTGATCTGGTATAATCGACGGACCAACTCTATCTTGATGTCTCTCCTTCGTGGACCAAGTCTGCATTTAAATGGAGACTCATCAATTAATTAGGGAGTATCGGCCCATTCGTTGGATCAGGTCCACCAGGACCAACGTGTCCTAGTTCGAAGTGGATGCTGCCAAGGGCAAGGAGGGAACGTCTTCTAAGAGGATGCTGCCGCCAGTGAAGGGATTAGAGTATTAGGCAACGTCACGTCACTAAAGTCTAAAGGAGCCTCCTTGGAACTGTGTTCCAAGAGATAGCCGAAACTTCCACCCTGGGCTTCTACATTCTCCCCCCCCCCTCTCTCTCTCTCTCTCTTTCAATCTCTCTACCCCACCCAACCACCCCTACCCTACCTCCCATCGGCTCTTGACTCCTTCGAAGCTTCCCTCCTCCAAGCCCTCTGACCCTCTGACAATTCCAATTAGATAAACCGCCAGCGGATCACAGCTCTTAGTGGTTGGTCTATCCGCCGGATTTCCCTCTCTGCCTCCCCCTCTCCCTCACCTTATCAAACCCCTTATCAACGAAATATCGGTGTTAACGTCCAAACGTGGTCAAAGGAAGGATCCTGATCGGCATCGCTCTTCTGCCGTTACTCACAATCATTCTGATCTTTACATCCTGCCTACATTTATGGTCAACGTGACTGATATGAATTCAGGTCAAACTCAAGACCAGCACTGATCATATCTCGGCTCGTTGACTGTTGTACGGTTTATCGATGCAGTTCAGCTTTTGGGATTTGGATAATGCGTTTGGCTGGGAATAAATAAATAAATAAATAAAAATGGGTTAGACTTTGTATCGCATTAACCATGAGTGGACTATACTTTTATCCTGATCGTGTATTAACCGCAATTTATGAACGATGAGCTTCTTCATTATTCAAAGGGAATATTGGTTTGCTGAGTGCTTTGACAACTCGAAATGTTCTGAGCGTTCATTAGCCACGGACATTAACCCACATCCTTGCTAGGGTTAAGAGCGTCGCGACGCTGACACCGTAACCGTGGTCACCTGTTCGTCTCCTGGTCATTACCATTCTTTGGCTGTACATAGACGGGTGATAGAAATATTATTCTTGTATGGATTTTTTTTTTTCAATACTTAATCAAACAGCCCATGGGTTCGCCATGGGTTCATAGCTTAGGGGTAGAAAGATACGCATGTCTTTTTTTAACGGAACGAGGGTGGGAACCGCGACGCTTCGGGGCAACCGCAAGGATAATTTAGGACTCTCACCCGTGGATAATGGGAACTTGCCTTAATGCACACCCTTACTTGCTGGCGACTGAATTCACGCGACCAATCCACTACCTTGTGACCTTTAACCCCTGGTGTGACCCCCCCCCGATGATATTTTTTTTTTCCAAAGTAAATTCTGCTCTCACGCGTCAATTAAGTTTTTCAATATAGACCAGAGCAAGAAGAAATCACGAATTCCTGTTTCGGTCCAGTATCATCCCTTGGGATATATTCGATACCCAGGGGATGATATCCTACCGACGTGACTGACTCGTCCTTACAATTTAACGACATCCAGATTGGCTCTATTTCCAGGGGGACCCCGATACCTATACTCGTACGTCCATAGAGGGTATATTCTGGACTTTCGACTTTATATATAGGGGATGGTTTTAAAGGATGCGCATACTGCTGGTCCAGGAAGGAATATCGTAGTCGATCAGAAGAAGAGTACTCCTAAAGAGTGATTCCAACTGGAAGTGGGAGTTGAGACTGAGACAGTTGGCCAGCTGGTCCATCAGTCAGTTTTTCATCCCCCCTGGGAATACTCTTGAGCTTTTTCTACCTTCTTCGAGATCTTTTCTTTTTTTCTCTTTCCCCTCTAAGCACGACCCTCGCTTATTGGTCGACGTCTTAAATCAATCGAATTCCGATCAAATATTTAACGCTGTCCAGGGATGCTTTAAGTGGCTCCTTCTATCGCTGGACCTAGACCTTCCCTCCGAAAGAAGCTTTTTATGTTCCAATCACATATTTAAGTGCGCACTTGCACGGCCTATATCCCCACTTCACTTTGTCCCTTGGCTGAACAAGTTGACGCCATTTATAGGATTTGGGAAGGTTATTAAAAAAATTGTGGAATAAAAAAAAATTGAAAATTTTTACTTATCAAGGGATGACTATACTTTGAGATCCTGGTCAATCGTCTTCACTGAGCGAATGTCCTGTCGATCGCGCGACGATGGTTGCTAAGGACGGATAAGGGTGTGCTAGGCATACACCCTCTCCCCCCCCCTCCCACCCTCTTTCCATCCCTTTTAGGGCAATACGTCACGCGTCCCGGTCGGCGCGTAATTAAAGAGAGCGCAGAACAGCATGACGCCTCGGGCTTTTCAGAGTAAGGTAGGGGGCGGTAGCGGCCGAGGTAAGGGATGTGTTTTACCGAGGGATACTTACCATCCCTACGCGGCACATATTTTCATATAACAAAACCATCTGTGTGCCGTGCATAACAAATTTCCACTGATTTATAGGCCGGCAGAGAGAACGAAAGAGCGAAGAGAGTTGGGTAAAGGAGCTTGTAAAGGGAGAAACTGAGAGAGAGAGAGAGAGCCAGTAGTTACCAGAGGAGTGTGAAAAGGGAGGCTGGAAGAAAAAAAGTGAAAGGGAGAAAAAAACAACCCTACTAAAAAGAATAACGTAAGTTACTTTCGCACTTGCTTCAATGAGAAAACAATCAGGATCAAAAGGAAATCCAGGACCGATGGACCATTCCGACTAGACTCGAGACGATATTCATCCCCTAATTCGACTACATACAAATTCCCCAATGCACTGACTTCGAGGGTAGAGAGGGGTGCGTTCGACGATAAAGACGAACGTATCACGTATAAAGTAGAGAAATAGGGGTGTAAATAAGTGAAGGGAGGGTTGTTACTATTACATTGTTACCAACTGTACGATCAATAGTCTATAGTGAAAAGTCCATATATATATATACATGTGCGTAGGATTCATTTAGGTACCTCCGTGCAACCTCAGCTGTCACCATTGTGTGTCCTGTGCACTTAGCGTGTACTGAGGTTGCTGAGAGAACGAGAGCACAACTGTGTTCTCGCGAAATGATCCCTTGGGGTAAATTTTATTCAAGCACCTTAGAACCATCACCCTTTAACACCATCTTGAGAATCAAAGCGAAAAGATGCTGGATAAACGACGTGACTGTCCTCTGCACTCTCCCGTCTTCAAGTAAGATTCCATTCTCCCTAATTCAGCAAAGTTTTGCGACGTCGAAACTCTCCCTCGCTGTTCCACCCTGCAGGTACCTACTTACATCCCTTCCCTATCAACCCCCCCGTCTAGTACCGTACCAGTCCAACGATCTCGCATCTTCCACTTTTACTAGTTTCTTCAACCTGACGTCCCTGGACCATTTTCGTTCCTCTACGCGTTTCGCGACAGCTTCAGCCATTTTAATGGGTCTAAAGAGAATGGACATGGGTACGCGATGACATAATTTTATATGACCTAAAGGAAGGGGTAGTTAGGTGCACGGATGCTGGGCAAAGAAATCTCGACTGATTTAAGGGTGTGTTTGTTCTGAACCAACCCCCCGCCCCCTAGATTCCTGGACTCTCGCAGAGAGGGTATATCTATATAGACTCGTAGGAGTAGGTTGATGAGCCAGAAGAGCGGGTGCAGGGCTGAGGTTCTTACAGGGTGGAACGTGGCACTAAATTCTGAAATGAGAACGGAATAAACTGTCCCCGGGTATGGCGGTAATAATATGGCGGGTGGTTGTTAGACGCCGGAATTGGCTCTCTGGCGAGAAATGTTCTCTTCGTTGGAGGACGTATTATTACGATGCAATTTAATGAAAACGATGAGTTTTCCTTCTCGCTACGCGTTAGAGAGGGTAAGGTGTAAAATTTTGTGCTACCTATATCATACATATATATATATATATGTATATTGCCAACTGTGTCCGGGGGGGGGGGGGGTGTGTCTTGCTAATCCTGACTCTTCTCTTGAAAAGCAGTTACTTCATGGTGCTGATGCTGCCAGCCAAGAGCTCAGAACGATGGCTGAGGACTTCGAATATGGGAGACTTAGGGCTTGCTTTCTCGGCCATAAAGTGAAAAAGGTCTGAAGCAGTTTGTTACCGAAGCAGTTGTAACGGAAGGGCACGTAGCTGGGTAACATGATTACAAATATATCATAACCCGAGTCCCTCTTTTGTCCCTGCCCCCGTTCCTCTTGCTCCCACCCTCTCATCACTTTCTCTCTTTTTCTCTTCAGCACGCGTACCTAGGAAGGACCTGAAGGAGGACCCCCTCCATCAGGTTGTCCTCGCAAGACGCGATACACGTGCGTAGCCTGTCGATGCGGCTTCGCCACTGCAAATCACTGGGGCCCCCCAGCTACCCCTGACACATAGGGTGAAAAGAAGAGCTGTGTTCCGTTTTTGGTTTTCATGTAACGTCTCATTGTTTTTTAGGGGGTTGTCCACATTTTGTCCAACGAACAAGGATGATCATTTCAACGGAGAAAGTGGCTGTCAGTGTCTGGAATTTGATGAGATTTCTGGATGATCTCAGCATCCGTTTTAGCTTGGCAGCGCTGGATACTCTGATGGAGAATCACGCGCTCTCTCCTATCTCTTACTGATAGGAGGCAGATATTCACGATGGGCTGGCGGGGGTCTAAGGGGGTGAAGATGCCAGGAGGTAGGTGAGAGAGGGTGCCCTTGCCTGCCATCCAGCCAGATATCTTGGAATGTTTTACACCTCATTAGGCAACAATGTGTTGTTGCCGGGGTGAATTATATCGGGCAAGAGACGCCATCAAGATAAATGGCCCGAAGCGGAGGTAATTGTGGGCTTTTATTAGCTCTGGTTCCTCTCAGGGTGAGATCGCGTCGGCTTCTCCTTTGCCAAGTCCTTATCCCACCTTTAACTTATGTTTCCTTTCCTTGCAAGTCATGCCCGCCAACCTTCGACCCTTTCGGAACGGATGAGCTTGCTGCCTTCGGCAGCTTTAAACAGAGCCAGTCCAGGTGCCCGATGCGATCGTGCGAATCAGGACCAATTATATCTTCATGGTCTCCTTGGAATTTGAGGGATGAGATATTTGCTCTGGGTACACCTGAGGATGACGAGGATGATGAAATATGAAGTATTCATCCCACCTATCCGGGACATGCTGAGCGCACTAGGTTACCTGGTATGCCTGGCCTGTCTGACAAGATTAATATGGTCAGCGTGTTTCTTGGCATATTTCAAATACATACGAGGTTAATCACTTTGGACGACATTGTTGCGGCTTGGATGGTAGAGCAGGAGTCTGATGTCGTCCCAGACAGTGGCATCCGTACCATCCGCTTTTACCAAGTAGAGAAATCCTGCTTTAGTCAGACCAGCCATCCAGGCGGTAGAAGGAGATGACGATAGGAGGACCCGGACCAAGTTCCTGAAGGTGGCGTCAGCCTCTCGAATGGGGGATCAAAACTTTTCCGCAAATCTCAGCAAGCTTTCGACTTTTACTTCGTTTTCTCATATTCTTTTTTTTTTCTCTTTTCCTTTTTTACTTCCTTTCACCTTGCCATCTCTATTTTCTAGGACTATTTTCAGTCTCCTCCTACTCACTGTCTGTCCTGGTGCTATTACGTCTCTGGGAGGTTGGCTCGTGGTATATACCCAGCATATGAGAGGCAAGCTTGTCTCTCCACCTCCACCTCCTCCATCCACACTAGATTCCTCGAGGCTCATGTATTTATTCATTCGCCAACCCCTTCGCCTCCCACCCAGTCTCTTCCGTACCACCATTACAACCCCTAGTATCATCCCTATCAAGACTTTGTTCACACCAGGTTCCAGCAATCTCCTACCTGCGCCGATATGCTCATTACGTGTCATAGAAAAGACAATTAATGAAAATTATTCAAAAAAAAAACTGTGGATAAGGCTTTATGTTTTCAGGGATGACGTATCTCCCAGTCAAAGCTCTTCATAATATCCTATATATTAATGGATAAGTACAGTGGTCCATTTCCCTGGAGATACTTTGTTGACGCTATTCTCATCCTCCACCAGCTCCTTTTATTATTCGAAAGCCATATTTACTCATTGGATTCAATTTCGATTCACTTACGGTATGATTTACGCGACGGAGGCGTACCTGTACCCTCCCTCCCCCTTGCGCCCCTTGCTGATGGGAATTTATTGGGGGCGGACGCCACCCTAAAAGCCACCCTTTATACAAGAGATGAGAAGGAAAGTAAAGCAACCAGCCACGTCCTATGCTCGGTTCACTCGTGCGTAATGTTTATGCTCTGCTCGGCTCCAAAAAGTATTGCGGCATCTTTCATACCGGGATATCCCAGTGCCACGTTAAGATACGGTCTTCGCGCGGAATTTGAATTTACTACGATTTTCCCGAAACCGACTCCCTTTGCTACCCTCCTCTATCCACCGACATTCCCAACCCTGGCAAATCCACTTCCGAATTTCTCACAGGACCATACACACCCCGAGTATTTATCTCTTTTGCTCGCTCACGTGCTCACATATGCTCCTGTGCTATGAGCAATATTACGAAATGCCGCCCACTAGAATTCACCTACATACGGCACTGGTTTATTGAGCCGCTACTGAATTTTTATCTATCCCTTGTGCAAATAGGGCCATAGAGTCCGGGCTTTAAAATGCATGCGCCCTTAAATCAAGATGGCAATTGTAATGGTAACGGACGTCGTGCCGGACGGGAATGTCGCTGGTCCGGAATGGACGCGGATGCTGGAACGTGCGGTATTTTTATCTTGTGCAGAAATTTTTCTGCAAAATGTCTTCGGGGTGAGTAGAACGAGCGTCGGGACGCCGGTCGAACGACCCTTGAGACTGTCGTAGAATATTTTCTTAGCCGAGTGAATGATTGAAAAAAAAATTTCTATTTTTATATTTTCAAACTAACTTATCTATCGAATCGCACACGTGAGCTCGGACGTCAGACAAAAAATTGTAAACTTATTCAATGACGACAGCGAGTACCAATCGCGAAAAAAGTGACGAAATTTCGAGATATCATTATAAATATATTTTGACGGAGGACACGTTAACGTGGATCGTTTCTTAAGAGGAAATCACGATAGACGTATAGATTGAATGTAAAAAAAAATCTTGAGCTGGTATCAGTTCTTGCGTCAATCTAGATGGCAGCACGGTAGCTATGTCGTACATAGATTTAGGGGTGTCCTTGGAAAAACATAGAGTGTAACGATAATAATGGCTGGTGAAGGGTGAGGTTACCAGTGGAGCAAGAAAGGCAACCCTCGGGAGTAACGTATAGTAGTATGGGTGCAGAGGGATGCCGCCGAGGGTGGAATAAGGTGGCTAAAAGCCAGGAGAAAAAGTGGGGCCGTTATGCTGATGCCTTAACACGTCGCACGATCCTCAAAACCCTCGGAGCCTATCGTATGGGTTTTAGGGGTTGCTTTACCTTGGTACACGTCTTATCATCCCTTACGTTCCTTGGCATTGCCTTAGCGAAGGTCTCTGCCACTGAATTGTGACTGGGACAACGCAGTTTCCCTGTATCTATGGATATTGTGCTAGGGGTACGTACGTGTAGGGGGGGTCGACGGGGGGGGGCGGTGGTGGTTTTTCTCAAGATATACGAGGAAATAAGCCCGAATAATAGTGCCCGTGGATGAGACTGTTGGCGTAGTCTTTATTCAGGATCTTCGCACCTGAACCCTCTTTCAAGGGTTGTTCCCTACTACTACCCTTAATTCTAGTTTCGCTGAATCTAGTGGAGAAATTTTCTTCTCCAAATAGACAACCTGTATAGGGGTTGGCTGAGAGTCCATGTGGACATAGCGTAATTTGAAAGGACTGCTGGAGCAAAACAAAGGAGACTACTTCCGGTGGTTCTGGTTCTGGTGATGCTGGTGCACAAAATCCTCTGGTCTCTCTGGTTCCAGGCAGCCTGGTTCGCCGCTGATATATTACCCCGTCGCTGATATATGCTGGCTTTTGATTTATGCCGAGTAAACGCCACCTAGAGAATCCCTTCCCTTACCTACACCCTTGGTCTCTGATCCCCTTCGCGAGAGTCAGCTGGAAAGTCAGTCGGAGAGGGACTGGTGAAGGAGATTTCCAGTTTCACCGAAGAAACTCAAAAATTTACAAAATTTTTGAATCCTACATAGCGTCGACCTTGGATTATTTAAATATACAATAAACAATCTACATTGTTCTGCGCAAAAGAGAAGAGACCCTTAACGCTATCCAGCCAAATAACACCCTTATAAGAAAAGTCTGCAAAAACCAATTGCCAGTGGGTGAATTTAAGGGGGCAAAGAACACTTGCCAACCCGAACATGAATTAAAGCTTTAATTTCTCTAAATCACTCTTCATCCCCCAGTCATTTTTCACCAGACACTCCGTTACTTATAGCCTTTGCCCTTTCACCGTTCAACCTCTAACCCTCCCCCTGTGAACTCGACGTGCACTATATACTTAAAAAAATATATCCCAAAATATTTTTATTAAAATTTTCAAATTTTCAACCTAACGTCACAACCCCCAATTATAACTACCGAATTACGTTATGGATAGCTTGAGAAAAAAAAAAAAAAGAAAATTTCCGACAAGTATTACCAGATTCTACGGGGTGGTGTAGCTAAGGGTAGGTTTGAGGTTTAGCTCATTTAACATGTAGCTGGAGGCGTATCGCGTGGAACGGCGAGTCCCGGGGCTCAGGGGGTTGTTCATTTAAAATCATGATACCCACCCCCCTCTCCCAGACGGCTTGTGCCGTGGTAAGCCGGGGGTTGGTGGCGGTTGCCCTAGCCGAGGCCGCGTTAGTATTAACGTTAGGTGCCAGCCGGGCCACCTACAAGAACTTACCCCCGTCGGTGACATATTGTTTCCATTCTGCTCTTGGGATAAAGCACAATAAAAAACCCGCATAAATATTGCCGCCCGTAGCAGCAGCAGCCCTTAGCTCCTCCTTGGCAAGAAGCGAGCGAGCGTGGCCATTGGCGAGAGGGGTAGGAGGGGGGGAGGGAGGAGAATTTCCACCCTTATTTTTAGGGGGCTGAGATACTGTTGTGACTAATTTGTCTGAGTGGCTTTTCGGAGAGACTAAGGAGAGGTCGCGCCGAACGAGCCCCTTAGCGGATACCTTATTCTTATTTTTTTTTCCACTTCATCCCTTATTTTCATCCCTTCGTAGTCTAACCGATGCTGCCAAATGAACTCCCCACCAGTCTACAGTCTAGCTGTGTAATTTTGTTGCGACTATGCTTGCTCTACTCACAGCGTCGGTGGCTCCTCGGGGGTACCTGGGGGTGAGGAGATTGCGGCGGCGCTCGGACGTCTCGACGCTCCTGGAGATCTGCCTCGATCGTCCGCCTGTAACAGAAACCACAGAGCGACGCACTTGAGTAATGCCGATCAAAGAGGATATATATATGTATATATAACTTGAGCTAAATAAGGTGGCCTTCGGATCCAGCATCCATTGGCTTCTCATCCATTGACCGTTCGACTGTCTTGGGTTTATTGGATTCCTGCTATCGCGAATCTTCTCTTTTGACCTTTAGCCTTTACGACATTATGTGCTTTTTAGGTCTGTGGCTCTTTGAAATATATTATATTATATATATATATATAATTAGATATACTTTAAGATTTAAGATTTATCGTATGAAATAAATATATTTTGATTGCATTGAAATTTTTGCAAGGGATTTAGCATTAGCTTTTAGGGGATTTTTGAAAATTTTACCAATTTTCTGGAATTCGAGAGGATTTGCGCAACAGGTAGGCAGGCAGGGTTGTCTGGTAATCAGAACGGTAACCATTGAGACACGCAGAATCATAAGTAGAATCGAAATGGCTGATACTGTGCGATAGTAGAAACAATTGTGTATGGGTGTATGGATTTGAAAAAAAGTTGGCAAGGGTCGTTAATAAATGGGGGGTAGGGGGGGGGGGAGGTGGTAGGGTTGGTTTTCCGGTTTATGAGAAAAAAACCTCATAGAGCAGTGTCCCTGTTACTCTGGAATCCCTTAACGATGTCGAGGGTGTGTACGAACGAAAGGATTAAATACTTATTTTGAAAATGATTTATAACAATCAGGGGGTGAGTTATTGCGAAAAGTTTTAACGGGCACGAATGCCGAATGGAGAAAGCCGGTTTATGGGCACGGGGTGCTGCGAGCCTATAATGGCACTTGTGAGTAGAATTATGGAAATCGCAAATGGCGGAAAGCGAGAGAGAAAATGAGAATAAGAGAGATCGAGATAGATTCGGTGAGTATTTATTTATTCAGCATCCCTTCGAACGGAGTCGAAATGATTCGATGGACCACTCGGTTCTCCTTCGATTTTATCGTGCGGCTGACTCCCGTGGGAATTAATCGATTCGTTCAAAGTTTTACCAGTGACTATGTGTGTGTGTGTGTGTGTGTGTATGATATACGTGTACAGAGTATAGGAAGGGATAAGAGGGGGTAGAAGAGAGAGAAAGATGAAAGGGAAAAACTGGGGATGAAAAAGAGAAGAAAAAAAAAAGAGAAAAAAAAGGTAAAAGCAAGCTTTCGGCCGATTTCAATTAACCTTCCAGCCGAGTGATCGTTAACCGCGGAACCGTAAGCTCATGACGCAACGATTCCGCTTCGGGAAAAGGAGCCGCGTGATTTACATTCCTTCGTCTCGACGGCATAAAAATTCCGGTGCGATAACTTCCTTTGTTCATCCCTCTGTGGTGGCCGCCCTGTCAACCCCTCAGCCGCCAACCCCCCAACGCAGCCGTACGACGGTGCAGAATGCATGGCGATCGAAGCGCCATCTGGAATCCGGTACAGCTAGTTTTTTCAATTAAATTACATTTTTTCTTGATTAAAGGTACACCCTGTATCTCTTGGGGTTGCCGAGCATCCCTTGGGGTCTTGTCAGACCGAAAGCTCACTCTTGAGACTTTTTTTTTTTTTCTTACACATTGCCTTTTTGACCTCGTAATTCAGTATGCGCAGATTTCGTTTTTTAGTGGTTGGGTTAATTTTTTTTTTTTCATCCCCTTTTCATTTCCTTTACACGATATTTTATCGTTCGAGTGATCAGGGTGGCGCGAGTTGACGAATCCAAAAGCGAAAGAGGTGAACCCGTGTGTGCGACGTAGACTAGTTTGAAATGTAATTAAAAGCGTAAATAATCCGAGTCGAATAAATTCAGGGTGAGTCGGGGGTGGGGGGGGGGGGGGGCAGGACCGGGTCGGATCAAAGAACTCGAAGGAAGCAGGAATCGGGTCTGAAAAGTAGAAAAGGCAGAGGAAGGGTGGTCACTGGATGTTACTGGAGGATTGCTACCACTCGATCCGACCTCGTGGAGTACGTCGTCGGCGTCCTCGAGGACGTGTCGACGTCTGGCGTCGTAGGGAGTTAGGGTAGCGTCGCCAGTCCTAGCAGTGAACCAAAAAGAAGAGAAACGGCATCAGAAGCGGCAGAAACGGACCCTCGATAAATATTTCTGTTAAGTGACCGAGGGATGGGTGGGTTCGAAAAGAGAGTGGAATTCAAAGAGAGCCGAAAGGTGGAATCAAGAGAGAAAGAGAGAGAGAAAGTTTTCATCCCTCTCTCTCTCACCCCAATACGAAAAGGGGCAGTTTATTTGCGTTACGTTACGTAGTTGCGCGTTTAATCAGCCATGTAGTCAGGGTTGGGAATTCCTCCAAGGCGAAAGCCAGAGGGAAAAAAGAAATCCAAGGGTAGCAAAGGGAGAGGGGTGGCTTTTGCACCCCTGCTCACGGGGGATGATACTGTCCACTGGCTTTGTAGTATCAACACGAAATTCTACCCCGTCTATAACTAATTCTGCGTTTCTCATAGCAGTACCACCCCCTCCCGACCTCCATCCACCCCATACGTGTACATGGACAATGGACTTTCATCCCTTAATTTGAACTTTAATGCACACCAGATAAAACTGATTATTACGTTTCCAAAGAAACCTTAGAGTATCTCAATGGTACGGATAGGGGATGATGGAGCATAAGAGAATAAGATTGGTTAAGAGTAAAGGGCACAGAAGGGAGTCTTTTGCCAGGCGCCTTGGAGGCGTCGATGGCGTGACAGATTGCCCCTAGTATTTTCCACCACATACATCATCGGCACCCGCCAACCCTTAGTTCTACTTCGATGCCCACCGTCGTCGTCTCTCTTAATTGGCAGCACCGGCTATAACGTTCCTAAGAAAATTTCGTACCTGGAGTAACGATTTTCCAAGGGGTAGGTTGGTCGGTCCATCTACCCCCCCATTTTTTTTTTTTATGAAATCTCTACTAACCACCCTTACCGCACTCCGGAGAGACGTTAAGAATTCTTCATTAATAGGTCCAAAGTAAAAAGGGGTGGATGGAATTTATTTATTTATTTATTATTTTTTTTTTTTTTGTTCAATACGCAACCATCCTTTTCAGTGGATTTTTGAAAATCCGCATTTCCGCCAAATTAAATACCGCAATCGCCAACCCTTTGGCTTTGCCCGGCTAATAACTCATACGCGGAATGCAAAAGGGCGAACCCTTTTTTTTTCCACCCTTGCTCGAGCGACAAAGACTCAGGGGGACGAGGGCATAAAAATACAGCGCAAATGCGTGTTTATCTTGAGATTTGTAGCCGCCTGCTCTCGATATTTATTGGCTCGAAGCAGCTCGTACGGTACTAGTAGTAGCGAAAAATCGTGGAACGGCGGAATGGCCGGAAGGGGTGCAAGGTCGATCTGACGGAGCGTTAAATTTTATTATTTTCCTTTTTTTCCCCCCCCCCCCCGAAATAACGTTACAGGCTAAACCGAGCGTATTACTTTCGATCCACGTGACAATCCATACGGAAGGATGATCCCACCCTCGGATCCCTTAAGACGAGAACGCAGCATCCCTAACCTCCTATATCTCTGGATTACACATACATAACCGTACACGCCCTTATGCACTCTCCCTGATTCTAATAACAATCTCAGTAGCACACTAACAATAATAATAATAGCACCCAGTACCACCCACTAGCAAACTACCGCGATACTAAACAGCGCCCGAAAATGACTGCCACCAGTAGTAGCAATAATACCCAGCAATAAGACTGCGCGAAAGGCGCCATTATCCTAACAAATCTAATCTCGCGGTGGGTCTTTATAAATGTCTTGCTTTTGCGCGACGGGAGATAGAAATGCGGCTGAAGCTTATAGTCCTAACAGTCACGTATATACGAACACACCGAAGATCAGGTCTAGGGTTGGCCTGGTCCGTGAGACAGACACTGTACCCAGAATGGGTAGAGGCAAATAAGTAACCTCCTAAAGGCGAGTCCACAAGCATCCTACACCCATAGCCAGCACGGCAGTGAAGATCCTACAGTGTTACGCGGCAAGTAGCTAGGTGAGATGCTGTAATAAGGTGGGCAAAACCAGAGAGAACCAGGAACCAGTTCCACGCAACAGCACGCAGCCCTGTTATTACACAGGAGGCGAAGCCAAGGCTCGCCGCAAACCGTAAGGGTGTAATCCCTTAAGAGCAATAATAAGAATCCTTTCCCTGTTGGTAGGAGGATTCCGCATGGCGAAACTACCCCTACCCCTTTTTCACCCCCTTATTCCCTCTCTCTCTCTCTACTCCGACCTACCTATGTAGATGGGTACCGACTTAATTCGAGGGTTGGGTCCCCGCCGCTCTACGTAGCTCTAATCTACGGTTCGCCCTTCCCAGGCCTTCCCTCTTCCTCTTCCACCTTCTTCATCCCTTAACCACCACCCCACGACATATTTCCTACATATCCTTTTCCTTGGTTTTAACCTAAATGCTTCAGTCATTCCTGGTACAGTCTACGCTCCGGTCTAATCCAGCTTTTAGGTCTTACTGTATTCCCGACTGTCTTCTTCCCTGTCTCCCGTAGGAGTTTTACTCAGTTTTATCCAAGTTGTTACTTCTCCTTGTACATATATATATATATATATATGTATAGTTTGCTACAGTGCGATAGCCTCTGCACTCTTGGGCTCCACCGTTCCTCCGCTTCTCTTCTGCGTCTCCTCGAGAGGAGAAGGTCTCGTCTCGTCTCGGCTGTAATTTGCACACAAAGTACCAAGGGTTGCTGGGTCCTGGGACATTATGCTAACACCCCTTGCATAAGAGCCTCCACCTGTACAGGGTATGCACCGGGTGAACGTGCTAGGTGAACACTGAGCGAACATTGATAAGGTCTGATACCAATGCGAACTATTGAACCCTGGACCTTTGATAGGCCTGGGCCAAGGGCAGGGATGCTTTTCCGTGACATGGGGGTTGAATGGGAATTTTTTTTAAGAAAAAAATTTTTTTTTCCTCAATTCGTAACAATACGTGTCACGGTACTCGTTGTCCGTCCCGCGGATGCTGGAGAATATCTCAAATCCTCATCTTATTATATATTTACACGTAAAACAAAGTATTAACGAGATGAATTAAAAGTTTCCTTTACTTCTTTTTTTTTTTCGTTTTTCTACCCTCCTCTTTTTCAACCCTGCAACCGTTACCGTTACGCAACTCCGGAGGACGCTTCCGGTCTCACCTGGGATGACGATCCCTTTTGAATATTTCAATGGGGAAGATAATTTTTTTTTTTGAGCTACATTTTTTGGTATTCTGGTTACTGTGTTTTTTATTGTACAGGGCAGTGCGATTAGTTAAACGTATATATTGGTTACTGTGTATAACATAGGGGTGGTAGACGGTTCAGGGGGTGGGTACGTATACGTCTCGATATATAGTCTTGGAGGGCGAGAGAGAAGAGAGGGTCGATCGATTCCTATCCAATGTCCCGATAATTAGGGGTTGCCGAAGGGGGGGTGGGGTGGGGGAGGGGGTTATTGGAGGGGTCGGTGGCGCAGGTGGTTAAGTAGCTGGGCTGCCTAAGATTCATTTCTTCGTCGATGAGGGTAGGTACGGCAGGCTGACTGGGTTCCTTCTCAAATAACGATGAAACGGTTTATGTTAAATCCATCAACGCTCGACTTGCTGGCCGCGTCGATAAATTTTCCAGGTTTTTACAGGCGAAGGCATATCCGAACGGCTGAGGGTAATTTTCAAGCGTAGGCAAGAGACAAGAAAGGTATATTGGGTGCAATGAAAATGTGAGGGGGAAGAGATTGATATATTTTTTTTTTTGAAAAATAATCTCAAAGCAGAGGAGCAGCGAACGAGCACCGGGACGCTCCTGACCGACGTCTACCTCTACCGGCGTCTAGAATGTGACTGTGCCATTACTATGACAGAGCCACCCCATTGATTATCACAGCCCGGCCAACCCTTTCTAGAAGGGCGGAGAGGGGGGTTAGTGATGCGCAGTGGGTAATTTGAATAGGAATTAGTAATTCAGCGATGTTGCATACATGCATGGATAATGGCGTCGGTCCTGATGAAGGAATAAGAAGCGTTCCTGGTGGGTAATAAAAAAAGTGTCACGTAGCAGCAGCGCCGAGGACAGCGGCGGATAGGACGGGAGAAAGGGGAACTGCGGTAAGGGTGGCTGGCTAGGTGACTGGCTGCGTGGCTTGAGTTGCCTTGACTAAAGAAGAGAAAGAATACTGATTCATTATTCAATCTGGGTCGAGTGATTAGCATGCGCCGGTGCCGGCGTCAGCGTCGCTCTCGACGACGTCGGATCCTTCTAAATAATGTAAGGCGAAGCGCCGCGACGCCCGGCCGCAAGACGCACACCCCCCCGCTGCTACGTGCCTCCACTACTCGTCCCTTAGCGTCGTTCCACTTCTTATCTGCCACCTGATTCTCTCGTCCTTCAGGCTCGAGACTGAGTCTAGATCTTCTTGGAGCGCAGAGGAGAGACCAGTCGGAGGGGAGTCTGTCTGATGGGAATATGGCTTTGACAATAAAATTTTATCAGGGTCGGAGCAGTTCGGGAAATAGGTGGACCAAGCGGGGGACGAAGGTTGTTGGTGGTGGTGATGATGGTGGTTTGGGAAATGGAATGTGGAATGCGGCGCTGGAGGCAGAGGAAGAGTCGGGGATAAAGCATTTTTAATATAATTAAGTGGAAATCTCTGCGGTACTGTGGCCCGAGTTAGCCTCCTACTCTGGTTTGCTGAGCCTCCTCGCAGCCACCCTGTAGCCAGGAACCAGCACCAGCACCACCACCACCACCACCACCATCAGGACCTAGTCGAGGTCTCGGGGCTTGAGCTCTGGATGTAAGAAGGGTTGTATTCAGCTTGCCTTCGGGGCATGTTAATGCACTCTGAGATCTTAGCACTTACACTCCAACACGCCCAACGGACCCCGTCCTTTCTACCCCTAGCCATTTTCTCTTTCTCTTAAACTACCCCAACCGAGCTCGAGCGCCTCCAGAGGGCTTTCACGGACGACGCCTTAAATCCAGATCTTTTCCTCTACCCCCTTCTTCTTACAGTCAACCCAACGCTTCAGACCTTCAGACTCTCACCAGCCTCCGCGACTGCGATTCTTCGCACTGGAATGCAGGAGAAACTGTTCTCACTGGTTTCTTTAGCGGCGACAAGAAAGGGGACGCTCGTTGGAAATAGAGCCAGTTGAAAAATTGAAATCTCTGTTCCCTCCCCGAACAACTATTCTCTGCGTTAATTAGCACCGAGAACTTTTCGACTCGAATTCCTTATGGCATTGCCATTTTCGCTTTTAATGAAGAGCCCAAGGTACCTTACTGGCTAACATTCACCCTGGAGAAATAGGTCCAAAATTATAAGGGTAAACAGGTACGGAGGTTGCTCGTGAAAAAGCTTAAAGACGAAGGCCTAAGTGGAATCTGGACGCCTGGCTTTAAATAAATCTCTAATAACAGCCAGAGTATAAGGAGCATCTAGATAGATTAAGATAAGGGCGAAACAAGAAAGATAGAGAATTTAGGGGTTGAAACGAGTGAACCAAGGGTGCATCACGCACGAGTGAATATACCGAGAGGAAGGCCCGAGGCGTTCATCGGGCCAGGAAGACGACCGGTTTCCTGAGGACTCGGTTCGGTGGTTAGCCAGGGGTTGGGCGGGGGGGGGGGGGAGGAAGAGGGGGTGCGAGCGACGCCACTGAGCGACGCCGACGCTCGAGAGCTACGGCCGCTGAAAGAAATCTTAATTAACGAGGCCATTGTTCCAAGGCGGAAGAGCCGCCGGGAAATTCGATAAAATGAAACGCATTCGTTCGCCACCAACCCTTAACATTTCTCAGCATCCTCTCTTCATCCCCTATTTCTTATTCTTCCTTCAGCGACGTCTCTGTACTCCGAAAAAAAAAAAAGAAAGAAACCGCTAACTCTCGACAAACGGACTTCACGTGTGACAAGTGCGTCATGACCCTTGGAGTAATTTTTTTTTTCATCCCCTTTCACGGAATATCGAAGCTGGTAAAGGGTCTCCCCCTCCCAGCCCCCCCTCGGCACGAAGCACAAAGCTCTTGATGGATGAGTAGCCACGGGGTTGCGGCCTGCACGGTGCGAGTGACCACCTGTTGAAACTCCCCCTACGCACCTGTACGCATACGCGTCCTTCAGACGGGGTAGAAACCACCCCTAGAAATATCGGAAATCATCCCTCTTGATTGACCACCATCAGCAGCACCAATCACCCGGAAGAGCAACACCTACACTGTAACCAGCAGTGTCAAGCTGATAGCGAGAGCATCCACTTCAACCGGTGTGTACCACCCCTTTATCCAATATACGATAATGCTTTAATGATCGGGATTGGACAATCTGAAACCACCCTTCGCCGCACGGTGCGGTTTGACATTCTGGCACGAAACAAATTACCAATTGGGATTAACGTGGAAATCGTTTCAAGCTTTTTATCAGAAATACTCTACCGCTCATCAATCGCTCCTCAGCCCCTACTCTATTTTTTTTTTTTTTTTTTCAACAGTTCACTCGAACAGCCGAATGGGTTGAGCGAACGTCGACCGGGAGCGACGTGAACACTTTGTTTCCAGGGCCGCAGGCTGCTTTGAGATCGTTCTATTTGTTTTCCAGGGTGTCTGTTATAGGGGATGCTGGATGACTGGCTGGATACTAGATTGGTACGAACACAGAGTGAATGCCTCTCTAATGCCTCTCTTTCTCTTTCTCTCTCTACGTTATCTCGACGTCCATACGTTTATCGTGACGTGTATTTATTCATAGTCGTTCCTCTGCTTCATATTCCGCGTAACGTGTCCTCAGTCATTTGACATTCGATACAGAGAATACACCGTGTCACGTGACAGGACGAATAAACAGCCGTCCTTTATATTCCGTATACCCGTGTGCATGTGTATATAATAAATTGAAATTTTTCAATTGCTTAAAAATCAATAGTTCGGTTCATCGACCTCATATTAAACGAGGAGTTAAAAGCACTTTAAGGCACGTTAAGCAAAGCTTTTGAATCTCTCATAAGGGTGGGATCTGACAAGGGTATAAAGTAGAGCCATCGTAAGAGAGAAGCGGAATGACTGAAGTTGAAGCAGAAGATGAGATTCCCTTAGGTCGATGCTTATTAGTAACCCGAGATCGTCCCGTCCATTATGCATTCCGATTTCAACCATAACCCCCTTCGATCCCCCTCCCTCCTCCCGTAAACCGCGAATACCCTTCTCCCTCTAACATCCACCATTCCTAACTACCCCCCTAACCATAGTACCATGTTCCAACCCTTATGGAACTCTTGGTCCCCATACCCCACGTTCGCCAGACCTCTGAACCCCCTGAACCACCTTGTCGATATGTAAGATTGAGCATTGCCTAAGGGATGAAAGCACCTCGAGTGCCCCTTTAAGCCACGTGACCGTATCGCATTGCAGCTTTCAAGCTTTCGGCTTCTTTTTCTGCTCCTTCCTCGTCTTCTTTTGTTTCGTACTCCGAAGCTTACAGGGATCAAACTGTCCGTATTGGTGGGAGGCTGCAAGCTCAACGCAGATCTGGGATCAATTGGTCCAGCTGGTATTATCCCTAACTGAGGATTCCGAGAGTGAGAAGAGGAGCGACTGGAGGATGTACAGGAGGACTGGAGACCTTGCTAATCTTCCTAGAGGTGACTATGGGCAAAGGATGCTGGGGGCTCCGAACTGGGTCCATGATCTCCTAAGACGAAACCAGCTAAGAATTAAATGACTGCTTGACTGACTGACTGACGTATGACTAAGTGGAGTTTTCAAGTTGTACAAACCGAGTCGCTTAAAGCAGCAGGTCGCTAATGATAACCCCGACGAACTTATTCAGCAAGCTAACTGGAAGCTGAAGCCGATGCTGAAGCCGCAGCCACTTGAGCCGCCTGCATCTGATGGCAACTTCAATCCGTTAATTGGTGTACAAGTTCCCTCATTTTTTACCCTCATCTCGGTACGGAGAGAAAATTTTTATTAAATTAGCGGACAAGCGACGTCGCCGCTCCGCGTTGGGTCTGGAGAAGAAGAGAGAGAGAGAGAGAGAGAAAAAAAAATTTCGAACCTGGGTCAATTTCTCGCGCGTGAAGGAACTTCGAAATCTCTCGTCTCGTCAGATTTCCTACGTGGTACGGACAGATTTTTTTTTTCTTCACTTTTCCATAACTTATCTTAAGTTTGACCGCAGTGCTATTTTCTCTCTCTCTTTTTTTTTCTTTCTTCTTTTTTTTCCCATCCAACGAAACCCTGCTGTTATGTTTGAGGAACGTTTCACGTTACCATGTAGGCTTCTTCCTGGCTCCTTAACTTATGTGCAGCACGTAATCTTCGTGCAGAATAAATGAAAGGAGTCGAAGCCAACGATAAAAGAGTATTTCTACGAGTCTCGAGCTCACTCTCATTGAAATCGATTACACAAAGGGGGGATGTAAAAATTATGCAAATGTCGTTTACAAGTGAATGGGGCTGCGGCGAGTGAGGTTACAATTAGGCAGGAGCCAATTCAATATCGAGGGCCATTCCGGAGAATATTCAACAGGAAAAGTATTAAATGGCGACTGGCCCGTTTCCGTTCGACTGATTCCTCCTTTACTTACCCACCCTCTTATTTTTTTTTATACTCATTTCACCCCCTCTCTCTCTCCCTCTCTCTTAAAATCCACAAGTTCATTTTTTTCTCTTGTTTAACCTTCCATAATCTAAGTGTATACTCTGGACCAAATTTCGGATGCTGCGGATGCTGGAAGGAGCAACGATAACGCGACACCGATACATCTTCTTGAAGAGACCTTCGAAGCTTAAAGCATTGATGGAATTACTGACGAGTAATGAGTTTAGCGAGAGGGATAGAGGAGATGAGAGATCTCTCTGCTGCTCAGCTTCAGCAACCAGGTCTAGAAGGTAGCTCAAGGTATATATAGATAGGTAAGATAGGTAGGCGGGATGCTGGAGTCTACATGGAGTTCAGCATCCGACATTTATTCGATCATTCAAATTATCTCGAATAAGCGGTATTCTACACCCTTGGGAACGACGCATCTACAAAGATGACAATGAAGATTAAGAGATACTAAAAGATTAAAGAAATCATCTGAAAGATAAATATCAAAAAAAAAAAAAAAAATATTATACTCGAGATAACGTCAAGATAAATTTTTAAGATAGATCCTTACGGTACTCGAGATTCTTCCGAAGCAGCTCGACTTCCCCCCCTCCCCCCCCCCCCTTCTCGTCCCTCATCTACATATGTTCTCGTCAGCTGCGCTTTGTTTCTCGAATAAGAGCTTATTACGGATGCAAAACTGGCCATTCATATTCAAAATTTTATATCTCGCCGAGAGACGAGAGGACCTAATTTATTCGGGTTCGATACCAGCCGCGACAAATCCCTCGAATTTCTTGGGATTTCACTGACACGCACCTTTTTTTTTTTCTTCTTCCATTAATAATTTTTCATCCCCACTTTCTCGAACTTTTCCCCTCGTACACGTCAATCCCCCGCGCTGCACGTCGAGTAGGATTTGAAATCGCGCGAGGCGAAAATTAAAAAAAAAAAAAAATTTTTTTTCCAAAAAAAAAATATTTTTAATTTCGAAATTAATCCATCCAAAATAAAACACACGACTATCTGGATCCTCTTCTTCGACACGGTCGGCTTCTGTACCGCAGGCGCTGCTCTCGCCTCGTCGAAGAGATAATCGTATTAGCCGCGCTATAACTTGTCTATGCATAAGCATAATAGGAAGGCTTGGCGGGACCCGGGATCCTATCCAGGGATAGGATATATATTAGAGGCGCTGCACCCTTGGCAGGACCAGCGCAGAATCGTATATGGTAGACGGGTTGTAAAGCGGGAAGGGCACGAGAGGGCCGGGGGAGGGAAGGGGGTGGTTCGGCGTCGAGAATAAAGGGAGGTGCAGCGTACAGCGTTAATCAGCGTAATTCAATTAAGCACGCGCGCGACTCTTGTAATTATGACTATTTATAATGATTCCACAAGTTCCCGTCAGAGGCGCGCACAGCTACCCCCTACGTGAAAATCTAGCAGTCCCGCAACCCTTGATTACCCGGCACTCTCTCACGGCTCGAAGTGGCCATTTTATTTAATTCCGGTTTCCTGCCGATTTTTCAACCCTTCAACTTTTATCAGACACCCTTTACGCATTTACGTCTACATGTCCGTCCCTTGCCTCAACCCCACCCTCCCCCCGTCTAAGGGGGGGGGGACCTTTTGCTTACATCGCCAGACAAATGTCTCCCTTGGCTGAGCCTCTTCTCCTAGACTCTGAACCCTCTCGGCTTTACCGGAACCCGCCACAACACACTTGACGTCCTCCCGTCTGGAGCTTTCCAGTCCTGCCACCCTAAGAAAACCACCCTTAGACTCTGGAAGTCTTCCGCGCAGTCATCCCTTTATCTTATCCATACAGGGAAACCTCTTTACTTTGAAATTTTATCAGTTCTCAATATATATATATATATATATTCATTTTTCATCCCTTGTATAGTCTCACGCCTAAACTCGGTAATATAGCTATATATATATTTTTTGAGAAAAAAAAAAAAAGTTTCCCTCATATCCAAAATTAGCCAATCGTTTTAAATTTCCGTAGCAGTGCAGCCTTGCGTAATAACCAAAGTGGCTGTTTAGCAATGCTTACCAACCGAAGAGACTTTATCCCCTTTGCACCTTCCAATTCGTCCTTCTCTCTCTCTCTCTCTCTCTCTCTCTCTCTCTCTCTCTCTTATCCGTTAAAATACACTGTCGCTCCGTCTCTCTCTTTCTCGTTAACACTCACCAATCTTTCCGTCCCGCTCTAGGCACGCATCAGAAGTCCTACTTCATTAAGTTGGTAACACTTCTTCCTCCCGTTTTACCAAGCCTCGCCAGAGAGTAAGATTAATTGCATTCCGTCGCGCGGAGGCGTATTTTAAAGGAAAACCGCGTAGCGGCCAGGTTAAGGGAGAGAGAGAGACAGATATACAGTGACTGCTGAAGGAAGACAGAGAAGTCTAAGAGAGAGAGAGAGAGAGAGACAGAGACAGAAGGAAGACTCGAGTCTCGGTCGAGTGAGATTCCTGCCACTGATGGAAGGGACTGGGAGACGTGGAAGATGGGGAAGACAGCGCCTAAGGCCTTGTTGTATTTATCATATAATTACCATAATAGAGCTCGATCCAACCCCGTGAATCCCCTTCC
>JASANN010000074.1:452609-474346 GCA_031762395.1 Calameuta pygmaea | reverse complement strand
ACCCCCCCCCCCCCCCCCCCCCCCCCCCCCGCCTGCTCTGGCCGCAACCGCAAATTGGAAACTCTCGAATACATTTTCAGCGGCGCTATTGCGAATTGCCTTTAACGTGTGGAATTGTTGCAGTGATTTTTTTTTTCATGGTAGAAAAAAATTTTTCTAATTTTTTGAGAAAAGAAAATATTTTTTTTTTACATGAAAAAAAAAAGTCAAAAATTTTTTTTGATGCACTCTAAAGCGCATCTACGAAGTCACGGAGCGGATATACTTCTCTGTTCGAACTTCGAGACTCTATCCCCTCCCCGAGGCTAGCGCTGTTATTTGCGAGGAAACTTTTCTCCGAGTCGAGTAGCAATCGAGGGTCGAAGTGGAAAGACGACGAGGGTGGGGGGAGGGAGGGGGGAGGAGGAGAAGGTCGAGGGTCGAAGTCTCCTACGGAATTTATATCGATGCTCTTATTTCCGATGCCCGATGGCTCCCGAATCTATTTTCAAGGCCTATTCCAAAGTCTCGATAGCTGATTTTTACTATTTGTATGTATATATATATATATATGTATATGTGTATATATATATTCATTGCCTTCACTATATTCGACGCCATTGAATATATTGTCCGACGATTCGATGCGTATGGAAAGACCGTAGGAGAGGAATGGATTTTTTTCGTTGATTTAACGTCCCTCGAAAGATCTTTTAGAAAGGTGGACTGTGAGGATCAGCCATAGCGAAGGCTAATCAGGGTAGCTTATTAAGAGACGCGAACAAAATTTTCTCTCTCTATCTCGTTCGTCCCGTACTTTTGGTCTTCTCGTTCGTCAAGCTTCGCTACCCTCCTGTATCTTTGCTACCCCTACAATTCACCCCCCAGTCGCCGATGTGCAACTCGGCGGAAAGATATTGCAGCTAAATACTCGGTTCTTTGATGCGGCCCGAGAGCAACCTCCCCCTCTCCCCGCTCGCTGGCCAGATAATTAACGTTAAAGGTTAATTCCGTGAGGGTGATAAGGGGGGTCGGAGAAGGGGATGAAAGGTCTAGGGGGGGAGGAACTGTGTCTTGTCGTAGGCGAACGAACCGCAAATCGCCATACGGTTTCGATCTGTGGATTCGGCCGAAAGCTAAAGTCACGGCTGATTTGTGTCTTAGATATTTTTTAAAATTTTAAGGGTAGCGAGTGGCCCGTAGGGGATGTAAAATGGCGGCGAAGGAATCGCGGGGAATAAAATTGCGATATCTTTAGCCCGAACGTAGAAGTCGACTCGTTAAATGCACGAGGGTCCGGCAGGCGTGACACGAGGCGTGTAAAAACGTATAAATTGCGCGTAAATAATTATATTTGCATATTCATTGAAAAGTAAATATTTAATGCCGACAGGGTATAAAGGGGAGGCGTGAAGTGTAACGTATAGGTGTGTACTAACCTTTATGTGTATATATATATATAGCAACGAAGTGAAAGACGAAAGAGGGTAAAACGAGGCGAAAGAGTAAAAGTAGAGAGAGAGAGAAAGAGAGAGAGAGAGAGAGAGAGAGAGAGAGGATGACCGGTCGGCCGGACTGTGTCTGACCTCCGGGTATGGACTGTGTATAGATATAGGGGCGTCGGCGTCGGCGTCGGTACCAGCGGCGTCCCTCGGAAAATTTAACCTTAATTTTACTTAACTACGCCACGGACTTGTCTACTGTTACCTATCCACCTACCCTAACTACCTGACATCACTGTCTCTCTTGGACAAGGGTGTTACTTTTTAATTCCACACCCCACGGAGTAATAAGGGTTGCTACCACGCCGGAGCCTTTCCAGCGAACAAAAGAGCGTTTTACTGGTTTGTAAAAAAAAAAAGTGAAAAAAAAAATTTTGAATAAAATTGTTCTTTCTTTTTTACCTGACAAAAAAATTTTGTTTTTTCAACCGCATATCACAGGGTGTACAAAATGGATTCTATCAAAATGTCTTGAAGGAGAAAACTACCCCCTAGTGGATTATGCTGAACTACGTAGATGGTTATAGATAGGTATAGACATATTGGCATATATATATATATATATACATATAGGGTAGTCCAAGAGAGTGCAAGGGAAAGTATATACCGGGTGTGCATATTACATCGATCAGGGTTTGACGGTAAGGGTGGCTCACGGGGATGATGCCACCTATTACCAGCCGGAACACCTGAGCCCTCAGTTCAGCGTTTCCTCGCTAGCTCAGCAGCAAGTGTACGGAAACGAGCACGCACTAGAGGAAATGGCCGCGCGCACCGCAGAGCCAAATTGCACGGCTGAGTTATCCGCCTAAATTATTCCCCGGCTAACCGCAAAAATATCGTCCTCGTAGGTTCGCGTATCCCGGTGATTCGACGATATCGCAGAACGGGGTGGTTCCGTAAGGGGCCCCGCCAGTCAGCTACCTCCGAGCGAAACTTCCCGGTGAAACTTCCGGTGGAAGTCTTTTGCGGTCATGATACATCCGTAACATCCGGTTCGATAAAAGATGGATGATCTTCGTAAGGCGCGTTCTCAATCGTGATCGCTCTCCTTTCTGACGCGACGGAAGATGAAATGCACCCTTGATACATCCCCCCTCCCACCCTGCGACCTTCGCACCCTTATAGACACTCATCGCCACCCTGGCCAGTTTTTCTATCAGAATGGAAAACCATCATACTCGTGAGGAACGTCTCAGGTATCGCATAGGTCTGGATGATCTATGAGAAAATTATAGTCTGAGTGCGATTCCTGATGGTCCCATGTGGCAAGAAATGGGGGTAGAGACGTAATAGAGAAAATGAAGAGAAAAAAAAAAGTGGGAAAATAGGAAATGGGTGAGAACGCGTTACGGTAGCTTCCTGAGGATTTTCCATGGTAGCCAAGGAGAGTAGTACATTATTTCTTGATGTCAAATAAAGCAATTAGCATGTGCCCTGACCAGGGTCCTGGGTTCTAGTCGGGGTAATCTGGCCAGGGTCCCCGGCGTGTGCGACATCTTCATCAGAGCGTCCCAGTCCTCCGTAGCCAGGAGAACCCTCTCTCGGCAGCCCTCGTTGCTCTTGGCCCTGGGTCTAAGGGGGTAGTCACGTGACTGCACCCCCCCTCCCCCCCCTCAGAGACAAGGGACTAGTCGCCCGAGAGGGTAGGATCGGAGAAACGGACGAACGTAGATGCCGGTATATGCATATAAGAGAGAGCGATAGAGACGGAGTCTACACCATTTGGAACGGTGCTTCCAAGGGAAATTTCACAAAGGCTGACCTGCCCTTAATGAATGTTATATAACCCTTTTAATGCTTTACGCCTCTTAGATTTTTCAGAGAGCCCTCCAATGCCACCCTCTCCCTATTTCAGGCTTGGGTACCTCTCTCTCTCTCTCTCTCTCTCTCTCTCTTTGACTGAGAAGTGCTTCACTTGGGTCGCTCGGTACCTCGGTACCTGGCCCTAGGTAAAGAGGAGAGAAAGAGAGAGAGAGAGAGAGAGAAGAGCGTAAAGGAGCGCAGGAGAGAAAAGTAAAAGGGTGATAGCCTTGGGAGGTAGGTAATTATGTGGTGGACGTAAATTAAGCTTGTTTAGATTGGGATTTTTATTAAGGGTTTTTATGAGAAAGTGCCGTGGCAAAATGGCGCTCGACCCGTTTCACTTTTCTCTCTCTCTCTCTGTTTTTTTTTTTCACCAGGACTGGACCAAAAAGGATGCCCGAGTACTGAGCGCGGTAATGGCGAAGCAGGACAATGATCGGAAAGGGAAGAAATAAAATTGACCAGGACGTAGCCACAGAGTCCCTTAAAGCTCGTAACTAATGCTCACGCCCAAATGGAATGGCTGCCCGTGTAGTTCCTTACTCTATCTACTACGGGCATTGGTCTGTGTACCAAACGGCTATACCTACTGTGCCCGAAAAAAAAGGGGATAAGTAAACCTCATAGTGATTCTGCTTTACGATTTTCACGTGTAAACGTCCACCAAGGGGATAACGTTTCTTCTTTCTATACTTTTCGACAAGTAGTTATCGCCGGGTAAGGCGGAACGAAATTTTGGAACACTCGGTTATACAAATGGCCCAACCTGGCACGCGAACCCGTGCAGATCTCATAAGAGTGAACTATCTCGAAGATGCTTCGGCATGTCTCGTAACAACACAGGAAGTATGTTAATCTCAGAACGTACGAGAGAGCATCGCGCTACGTCAAATAGTTAACTGCTCTCGCATGAAGGCACCGGGGAACTTCGAGAAGCAGTTCATAGGTTGGAGGATACGCATGCCTCCCAGCATCCCAACCGACTGGAGCAAGTTCTTGGGGAAGTTTAATTCAACTCGGCGCGCAGCCGAGCGTAAACTGCTGAATGATTTGTTGCAAATCGAAAGCGTCTCGAGTATTTTACTGTGGGCTTGAAAAGTGGGGGAGATTGGGGCCTAAGGCCCAAAAAAAAAATTATCGCGATTAAATCGAACATCGATACACCCTAAAGACTTTTACCCCTCAAATAAAGGGGTTTATAACTTTTCATCTTTGGAAACTACCCCTAAGTCCTATCAAATAATTTCTCTTGTAAACCTCGCGTTTGGTCCTGGCGATCCGATTGGCTACTGTGAACCCAGTTTAAATGTACCGCGCGCCACTCGTAAGTCCTCTGACTTCCGGTACGAAGTAAGGACCCAGGTAAAAAAAAACTGACTGGACCTCTCCGAGAGATTTTGGGTCTGGTCTTCTGGAGGCTCTTCGGGGGGGCATTGATGAACTCTATGGTATCGCTGTACCAGGTGCTAGACTGGTTCCAGCAGCTTGATTCTTTGACCCGTTGCAAAGTCGATCCTGTCATTCTGATTGCTCTGCGCTCATTGAGATTCGCTCAGGCTGGTCCTGCAACGTGGGATGCTGTGCTCTACCGATTAGGCTATGACGTCATTAAAACTTTATAAAGAAGCTGAGCTATACCGTGACGAGACAGAGGGGGTGAAAGGTGGTCCCGTTGGCCAGGCTGAGGGGTGGGTGCCTTCTGATGAGGAGGGGGGGGGGGGTGGAGATGGGAGAGGAACTCCAAGTTTTCTCATGTGCAATGCATAATGAGGGGAAGCAGTCGGTGCAAAGGGCCTACAAATGAGGTTATGTTCTATATATATATATGTATATAGTTTATAGTATATACCTATAGGTATATCTATACATATAGATATCCTAGGAAACAACTGTATAATCTCGCGGTTACAACTACCGGGAAACATTACGTCACAGCATACCACGTCGCGTATAAATGTTATTGTGTACTTCCTTAATGTTTTTCTGGATTTAATTTCTTTTTATCGATATTCACTTGGTAACAATTAAATGTTACGCGATGAAAAGTAATCGCGTGCAGACTGTAGATGATCCAATTGTTCGCAGTCAAAGATCGAATATATCAAATGGATCTGCACTTGGGACTTTTGTTTTGGCACTTATTAAACGAATCTGGAAATTTTTTGGTAAGCTTGTCCAGATTGGGTTTAGGGGTTGGTAGGAGGCAGGAGGTACCGACTAATAGCGTCGAAAACGTTAACACGCGATGACTGGCACGAGCACCTTTAAATACGTTGGATCGATTGGCCATGGTAACTGACTGACTGATTGACTGATTGGCTGATTGACTTAACGAAGCAATACGGTTGAGATGCAGTTGATTTGACGACTACCGCATTGCTCTAGGTACATGGGATATGCATGCTGAAGATATTGATCTTCCGGGCTAATCGTCATAATTTGATTTACCTTGTTCATGATCTGGCGGGGACACTCCCGCCTCGTGGAAGAGGACTCTGAAACAAAAAAGAAAAAGGTCAATGAGTAAAGAATTTTTTTTTGGATTGTATCGAAACGGCCGAATTAAAAAATAGTCTTTTGGGACTTTTTGGTATTTTAAGGACTTTTTTTCTGACGGACTTCCGGTTGCACTCGGACCGAAGAAGATGACGCCTGACGCCAGGCTCCTGCAGTTGAATGACAGATAATGACCCAAGCCTTAATATCCACTCTGTTATAGATCCCTGCATATATGCATATCTATATATGGAAATTCCTTGTCAAGGACCAAAAGCGTCGAGACGCCCGGGTCGGTCTCGACCCAGGATCGGTTTCCAGAAGTGAAACAAGAGAACGTAAAAGCGGTACCGGTTACTCGAGGTCCAGGGGATGATTATGCAACAAGGATAAAAAGGCTCGAAGCTCATTTAGTCGAAGGAAGGAGTGGCAACGTAAAAAAAAAAAAAAGAGGTAAAATGAAACGAAGCCAAGGCGAGCCAAGGTTGGCAGCGGAGATCACGGAGGCCAAAGTTCAGAATAATGTTTCGGACACAGTGCTCGTCTGGGTTTGCCCTGGCCCTCGTCCCCTTACGCGTGTCCGCCGCAGATTCAGACTCCTAATTAAGACGAGGGTGCGAGAGGGGTTACAGGGTTCGAAGGGACGGGAGGGAGGGAGGGTGTTACGAGGGGACTGGGTGCTCAGGTCTCTATGTAGGAGCGAGGGGCACCAACTCTAGCGGCCCCGGGGCTAAGCCAAGGCAAAGGGGGTAAGGAATATTGATCACGGGACCACGAGGGCCGGAGCCCAAATAGGAAATGGCCGCATTCTCAAACCATGCTCAGACGGCCGAACGCCAGATGCATGAAATCAGTCGGGACACCCTTTTCGAATTATTGCCAACAACCCCCTTCCTGGACCCTGTGGTACCTGCTGATCATCCTGGACGCAATTGCTCTTATATAGATCGAAGTCAATTTTTAATTAGCTTCTCACGTCATTTCGTTGATTAGTTCAGTAGGTGAACTGGTGCTTAAGATATGGGAACTGAAGAAAAAAAGAAAAAAAAAGTTTCTGGATTTTGGGTAATTTTTTTTTCACCCTCATCTTATCTGAGACCTGACGCTTTCTTAAGGGCAGTTCACTTGTACCCATGTTTATCATCAGATTTCGCGTTACATGCTGATCTTACCTATGGGTTAGCTTAAGGTATCGCGTGCATCGGGTTGGGATGCAACGTATTTTGGTGTTACGCGTACTTATGATGGGTTCAGTAAAATCTGGTGGGTGACAAGGGTGGAATACTAAGGGAGTGAATATCCTTTGGGAGGAGGGAGGGAAATGGGGGACGGTTGGTAGTAGGGACATGTCACGATCTTGACTTTCTAGCTGTCGCCTTAATTAAATTTCCCCAGGACGACGAGTTCTCGCAGTCTAGAGAGTAGAGTCACCCCAACCGCTAACCGTATTTATTAGCTACGACTAATAATTATCAATCCATCTATGTAATTAGTCCACAGTCAAATTTGACTAATCCTTTTATCAGTCACTGCTCAAAAATTACAGTTCGTTGAACGGAATGCAGGGCTGAGCCAACCAGCACGGACGATATTCCACCAGGATAAGACATTGTCCGAAAATACCTTTCGGTACCGATATAGAAGCGACAGAAGCACCCAAGACAGCCAGCCACCCTCCCCAGCCACCCCTTAAGCCAACCAGCCAGCCAACTCAAACTTTGATATGGTTTCCTAAATAACCAAGGCGACCGATACCGCAACCGATATTCTGGCTTCCACTAGTCGATCGTACGGGCACACCAGAGAGGTAGGGTAACTACCAGTGAACCATATTGAAACTCATTTGCCACCCTTAGTCAGAGCAACCCCACAGCTCTGCCAATAGGGGGTGCCTTTCGATGCAGGCAAGAAGCTACGGGAACGTCTACCACATCGGCACTAGAGACTCCAGCTGACCAATGGATCATCTGAGGTCGGACCTGATCAGAAAGTAGAGCAAAGACTGTAAAAAATTAGGGGATGATCAAGTAGTCGAAGGGTTGTTAAGAAAGGTTACCAGCTACAAGACCAAGGTTCTTTGGCAATTCCATGAGGTAACCGCGGACAGCGTTATTTCTGTATCCCGACTGGGGCGGGGGAGTGGATCGGGTTTGGGGGTAAGGGGAGGGCTGTTTGTCCGCTAATTAGAAGCTAACAACAGAACTAAAGTTTGGAACTTTAAAGTTTCTTGCTTCGTGGAAATCCCTAGCCCGTAGGAGTACTTTCAAGGGATACTACCCTTACCGAGTGCCCTGACCACCCTGCCGCTTTCTCAGTATTACCACCAGCCCCCACCACTGCTACTATTACTATAGCGTCGTTCCACCGAACAGCCAGCGTTAATTACTAATTAATTGTTTCGCGTGTTTGAGTTTTACGTGGATAAGTTAAACAGCCCGTAAGATGCCTGCCTGGACGGATCTACCACCCCCTGACCCGTTCGTTCTCTGTCTACGTGGAGGGTAGGTACCCGCCAGTCCAGTCCTCTACCCGGTCCAGTCCTCCACCCAGTCCAGGATGACCGTGCAAACGGTGTAGCCTTGTCTTAACGAGGTTACCCCGAAGCGTATGCGCTCGTCAAGAACCTACCCTTATTTCACGAAGCTTTTGCACCGTACAACCCTTACACTCCTCCCGCGAACAACCGTGATCCTTTCATTTCGTTCCCCAAAGTCCAGTCCTCGTGCGGAAGTGACACGAAAAATAGGGAGGACCAAGCCAAAGGAAAGGGATGAAGAGTAAAAGCACCGACTTACACGGGTACCAATCTGACCAATGGTTTTACAGCATCCCCTTAGCAACAAAGAAAAAGCGAATGGAATGTTTTTTCACGGAGTAACCGACCAGGGTAATTTGTAAAAGTTTTTTGTGATTTTTCAAAAAAAAAAAAAAAATAAATAAAGGGCGCGAGTCGACACTGGGGTTGAGGAAATTGTCTATTGGCGCAATTGCGCGATTGGCCAGGGTGCAATGTAGTCGGAGTATCCAATTGGCTGGCAGTGGGGAGGATTGTAAATCGGTAAAAAGAGGGAGGGGGGAGGGGTTGAACGTAGAGCAACCCTTTAGAGTTTAGGGGCTATCAGGGAGCAATAAAGTGGCTCAAGTGTCGGTGATAAGTACAGCTTCCACTTTGAGACCCTCGCCGAACTGGGAACAGCGGGTTTACACGGCGAGGAGAACTCCCCGAAGTGCGTCGCGACGCTGCAAATCGTTTTACCTCAATCTTACTGCCAGAACGGCTTAGTAGACGACGTCACTCCCCCTCAAAAGCGTCGCGGCGCCCCTTTTTCTGTAATCGGAGCTCAAATAAAAAGACGTAACGTCGGATAAAATCTACCATTTGTCTAACGACGATTTTTCTCTCCGTAGCTACCGGGATGAGATTGGAGCTACAGGGATGCTGCGTCCTGGACCGCCGATGGGGCCTGCGAAAATGCGCCCGGAGGATTGTTTAATACCGAAACGAAAAATTCATTGCTGAATCGCAGCACTGCCGTTTGGCTGAGCGCGTGTAAGGAAGACGACAAGGAATGATATACGCGGTAATAACAGTCGGGGGGTGGTGAGAGAGACCAAGGGGTGAAGAAACAAGGGGTGAATTTCCGTAATGCCTATAATGCTCTAATGTTATGTACTACGCGAGCCTTTCCAGTGCGGCCCGTCGGGGTTTTATTGCCGGAAAAAAAAAAGGAGAGGACTCCTAGCCCGGAAGTCTCTGAAATATGCAGCACGCATTATAGAAACATGTGTTCGCCGAAAATGATATCACATTGTGGACGGTCGTTGCTTTATATACACACGGTATATAGGACGCAGCGAGAGCACGGGATTTACATTGAAAATCGTCTGTTCCATGTAAAACCTTATTGGACGAGGAAACGAATAAATGTAAGAAAAATTTTAATGGAAGAGGCAAAAAAAAATATTACCGGATGCCGGTCGAGTCTGGACCATCCGGATGAGGGGCGGAACCAGCAGGCGGAACCGAATAAATCGGAAATAATCGGAAAACAATTCGGCCAAATCGACGGCTGGTATTGACTGGTACGCTGAGGGGGGGGGGGTGAATCCTCCCGCTCAGGGGATGCTTCAACCCTGTCGACTCTGGGGGGTCGGCAAATCGGTGTCTTAACAGTGGGCGGACAATTTAGTCGCGCGTCGCAGTCGCGCGCGACCGTCTCTCCGAGAGAGTGACAAGGCGAGAGAGAGAGAGAGAGAGAGAGAGAGAGAGAGAGAGAGAGGGAGGTAGAGAGTATGGACTTTCACGTACGGATCGAGAGAGAGAGAGAGAGAGAGAGAGAGAGAGAATAGAGGCGAGAGTCCGGGCTGTTAATTGCCGGCTGTCACGGGCACGCCGCTGATGGCGCTGCGGAGGGATTGCTTCAGGGCCGTTCGCATCGCAACCACAGCACGCGCTAACCACCTCGGCAGTCCTTTACTACCCGGGACTACCAGCCCTGGTTACCCCTCCCCCCCCCCCCCCTCAGGCATCCCCTAGGAAACAATCAAAATTTCAGATAAATGGTGAAACACTCGACGAAGTCGATTCGTGTGGCAATCGACCACCTACCTGCTGGGGGGGGGTTGACTTTCGAGAAGTCATTTTCAGGGATAGGATTTTATAGTGGGGTTCAGAGGAAGGGCCACGTCGTGGTGCACGAGGACGTCCCTTAGGGTGGATGCTAAGAGCATTAGAGAGGGGCTCTTGGGATATTTGGGTTTTCGTCGCCCAACTCGACCTGGAGGGTCGTCTTCGTCTTTCTGCACGTAGACCAGGCCCAGGAGGGCTTAGACCTCGTTGCTGCTCCTCGTTCGGTTCCCTCTGGAAGCATCCGGGAAATCGTCCAGGAACAAGGAGCTTGGCTGGTATCACTAAATATTTTCCTTCCCGTAAGAACTTAAGTACGTCGAAGGGATTTTACGTTCTACCTAGCCTTAGCTTGGTGGGTGTTATTCCGTATGCAGTTTAGTTTAGAATTTGATTTAATTAATTTTACTTTTTTTTTGGATTTCACCGATTTACGTAAATTTTACTAATTTTACTCGGATCTTTTTTTTTTGGGGGGGATTCGACCTATGACTCACATTCTAGCCTCCGCTAGTCAGTCTCTTGTAGATTAGAAATTCATTTGAATATTTCCAGCAGCCACAGATAGCGGGAATGTCTGTAGGCTATGGTCGTAGGGGATGCTGAATAGAAGGGGTTGAAGATACAGGGTGTCGTGAAAATATGTATGAAAATACATAAACGTTCAATCCTCATTTTTTTCACATGGGAAATGTATAGTGTGTGCGTAATAGTAAATTTTTTTTCGATTCAAAATTTCGGTCTGCGATCTTAGGAACGATAAGAGATTCGACTTCGGATCGTGAGATATCTTTCAAACGAAATATCCTATTAGGAAATGAGGTGCATCAAATAAGGGATGAAAGAGATATGAGTCTTGTTTAAGTAAGTCGATCTTGGGGATGGTATCGCTATTAACCGTAAACTTGTTAACACCCTGTAGGTGTTTCTGGTATAAGAAACGACGTTCCAAAATTGGGGTGACTTCTCGGCGTCTCTGCTCTTTACCACGCTGGTCCATGGAAACGCGAGAGGGTGGCTTGTGCTGGATGCTGATGATTACGGTGGTGCGACACTGGCGAATTATTAGTTAAGAGGAAATTATGGAACTAGATATAAATCAAAGAAGTACATAGATCCTTGCAAGAACCGGCAAGAGCGTCGAGACGGAAGGCGTCGTCGCTTGGGTACCAATAGAAATACAACCACGTTCGTATAAATGGATTTTGAAAGTTAAATCGTCAATGTTCAAATTACATGAAGAAAAAAAAAACCACGTGTCATTTGTTAAAATCCAATTTTTGAAAAAAAAAAATAAACATTTTTTTCATTCCCATTTTTTTATCCACCCCACGAGCTTCGTATCGACGCTCGTTCCTCGAATCGCGGTCTTTCATTGGCGGGCGCTGACGCGGAAATATCCACGGAGAAAAATGAAGAGAAAATGAAGGAGAAGATAGACGATAGAAAAAATAGGAAAAAAAGAAAGAAAAAGAAAGAGGCACAAGAAAGAAAGAAATGGAGTCTCTGGAAGTCATGACGTCACGTGCATCGGACGGGAGGGCTCGAATTAACAACTCACGCGTCATATCTCGCATTATTATCCGATATCGAGTTATATATCAAACACCTACTACCCCTCGTTCTCGTGGAGAGAGTTTAGAGAGATAGAGAGAGAGAGAGAGAGAGAGAGAGAGAGAGAGAGAGAGAGAGAGTGAAAGAGAAAATAGAGAGTAGAGAACGATGCATACTCGTCCACTCGGTAGGATTCGCGTTAACGAGGGGGAGTCTATCAATTCCAGCTACCCAGAAGACGATATTTCGTTGGTACGAGTGAGCTAGTCTATAAGAGAGTCAGAGAGTCCGAGAGAGAGGGAGAGAGCTCAAAGTTGCGTCTCAAAGTCGCTGTTCGCTCATCCAAGTCGCAGGTAGTTAGTATGCATGAGTGATAACAATTTTTTGTCTCCCCCTAGACTCCACTGTCGTTTTGATACGAGTAACTGAATTTGAAACTGCATCCGATAATAAGAATTAGAGACTAGACCCCACGGGACCAGGTCTGAAAATAATAATAATAGGTCTGAACACCGGTACAAGGACCGTAGGGACGGTTAGGGTCAAGCGACAAAAAAAAAGATCAAGAAATAAGGGCTGGGGGGGATGATTTAAAAAACGTCCAAAGTAGAAAAGAGTAAGAGGGATTCGAAGAGGAGTTCACGGGGTTCTCTAGAGTTCTAGCTCCAGGGTTCTTCAAGCAGGGCTGATGCTCCGAAATTGCGCGCGTTGAAAAGGGTTGATTAGGGGTTCAGCGTTAAGGGTCGAACGTCGGTCGGTTGGTCGGTCAGGGGATGCAGAGAAACCGTCGAAACGTGCTGGACCAGGGTCGAGAATATGGAGGAGGCCTGGTGGACCCGGTGTTCAGGGCAAATGGCAGCGGATGATTGATCGCCGAGCTAATTGGATGATCGATGACTCAAGTTCATCAGCGGTGTTTTGGGGCCGGGTGGGTCCTAGGTGTATAGGTTGGGGTTTGGTAAAATTTAAGGGGTAGGTAGGCTGGGACGAAGAGGAGTGCGTGAGACGGGAGGTGGGTGGGAATAAGATTGAGGTTGGTGGAGGCGTGTATGTATACATGTATTTATGTATATATATATATCTACTACCGAAAGCTTCTGCTGGGTTCAATCTGTGGCTGATGTCTGCTCGGGACAAGCTGATGCTAATATCCGAAATATCCTGTCTGACTAGGATCCTTGGAACCTTTGGATGGTTTCCTGGGTTACCCAGATACGGCAGACACTGCTAAAACTCCTGGACCTGAATTTCATTCCCGATGGTATCCGTTATCCTGGGCGAGGATGAGCTAAGGAAGGATGAGAACGTACGGATGGATGGTACCACGTGCGATTTCTAGGATTGTCATAATAGCGCGCCCGAGGCGCGAATCGAAAGAAGGGAGAGCTCTCGTTTGGATTGTGGAAACTGAAATTTGGGTATTTCTATCTTAGGGTTCGTTTTCAGGACCCTTTTCTTCCTTGGTGTCGGATTGGCTTGGTGAAGGGTGGCAGCGCGTTTGGGGAACGCAAGGGTTAACTCACAATGTATGTTTAATATACGGTCGGCACGTGAATGTAATTCGGCATGTAAATCATGCGAACAATGTCTTAATGTCCCGGTCATGCGACGCCCACCCAAGATGGAAGACAACGGCGTCGGTCTAAGCGTCTAAGGAAAGGGTGGCGGGGATGCCTTTTGGATTCAAAGGGAAATAAATTAGTGGCGTGGTACGGGCATCCGCCTGCTTGCCTGACCTCCTTCTCGCACCCTCGACCTCTAACCGCTGCCACCTATTCTATACTTGGGGTTAGGACCCACCCTACGTTAAGAGGGAGGAGAGGCACTCGCGATTATACTCGCGAGGAACATCCTGAGCGTCGGGACGCCAGGCGTCTTTGTCGTGAACGCTGGTACGAGCTATGAATAAATTGCTCTGTGATCAGCGACAGATGGAGAACGCACTGCTGAATGTATAAGCGGAAGTGGGGGTTTCGAAGAGACTCGGAGAACCGGAAGTCATCCTCCGACCTAGGAGTAAAAAGAAAACTTGGTGAATGGATCAAAGTAATTGGAATTTAACAGAAGAAGAAATTAAACTTAAAGAAAGTCACTAGGTCGATATCGTCCTGGTCCTTGGGAGGACCGAGTTCGTTCGGGGTGAGAAACAAAAAAAAATACCATCTCCCTCCTCGTTTATGCCATTTAACTTGCAAATCCGCCTACTGGGAGCACTGATACATCCAGCAACCCCTAAGCGAGCACATGTGTGGAAACTTTGTAAAAGTCTGCACGCAAGAAAGCGAGCGTCTCCGGTAGTTTTCAAGAAGGGGGTAGAGATCTGACTGAGAGGGGTGAAAGAGAGGTAAGGGACGAAGCGTGTGAAAAAACCGAGGGTAGAAAAGGTGGCGAAGGTTCCAGGCTTGAACTGGATGAAAAAAGAGGCCGCTACCTCAGACCCAGTTGAAACGACGATGCAGATCAGCAAGACAGACACAGACAATTGTCTTAAAGGAAGAGCAAGGAGCATAGCGTCCGAACGACTCGAGAGAAAGACGTCCATCCCGACGCCTGGCGTCGTTCAGGAAGTGAGAGTCTCAAAGATCAGGTTCCTCTTTTTTTACTATGTACCATCTTCCTCGCACAAGGACTCCCGGTGAACTCGTGAACGGCTGAGCTAGTGAGCGAAGTGGGTGCGATCAGAGTTTCCGAATACTTTATATCACCCACCCCCTGGGCTATCGTTTTACGATGATGCTGCAATTCCCTTTATACGATCCCCGATCTCCTGAGCAAATCTCAGCTTCTTTACAAAATCATCCCCGTACCCCTGTATCTTCGATCGAGACCTTCGACCTCGTCCTACACTCCCCTCGCACCGGGTCCCAACAGTTCCTAGCGATAATCGACCGTAAAATTGACGACAATGGAGCATTGTGCCTGCACCCTGAAGGAATGTCCCTCGAGGATGTTCAGAATCGTAAGGACCCGGAGTTGCGCCAATTAGTCGAAGATCATTAAAATTTCTCGATTCCGTGTATAACAATTTTTTTAACCGTTCCCCTTTCCCACCCAGTCCCATCACCACCACGCGCCAACTCTTTTTTTGCCCCTGTTCGGCCTGTCTCATCCATTCCATCCACAGGGTCTAGAGGCACTAGGTTCGCTCTCTTCGTGATTTTAACATCAGAAACGCGAATCCCGGCGTAACGGCATAAATTTCCGCCAATAAATCCCGCGCAACAAAAATCCCCCGCGTAATCGTATTCCCGTTTTAAATGTATTCACTGCTCGCTCCCTCGCGTATCCTTCGGGAGGCAACAACTCCCAAGGCGTATACGTGGAAGACCTAAGGTTCCTGGTAAGGATGCAGGGTAGTTTTGGGACGCGAAGGGTGGGTGGAGGGATACTATAGGGAAGATTGGGGAGGGGGGGGGGGAGCAAAGGCGACTCGCAAACACGTGTAAAGGAGTCCTCCTGGATGAGAAGGGGTGAACCGGGGTTGGGTCAGGAGCAAGAAAAGACGATCGGAGCTTCTTGTAATCTCGGCTCAAGGTCCTGCTGCCGTATGTTCACTTCCTTCCAAAGGACCTTCGCATGGACCCGGTGGACGCAGAGACCCCGGACCCACCCCCTTATTTTACTATTTCACCTACTACCGTCTGATCCCCTTTCGCCTCGGACTCGAAAAACCAGGCTCATCCCGTCGGCATGGGATCCTCTTAAGAGGTCTCGATATCCTGGAGGAATATTGATGTAACGTGACGTAGACCTGACGCGCTGAGTGCCGGAGCAACGAATGGCGTGCAACTTCAGCGAGGAGCCAATTAGACATAATTCGAAGGAGGCAATTTGCTACCAATTTAAAAGGCCATTTAAATGCATATTTCGTCGAAGGCAAAATTTCTGACGTTGATACACAGAGGGGGTGGGAAATCGTTGGCAGAGTGGGGGGGGGGGGGGGGAGAAGGAGAGATAGAACGAAGGAGAATGGGGGGGGGGGAGGAGACCTGGTCCCATTAAGAAAACACGTATTACATCTGATGTCCTGACTAAGTTAAGATCTTTCTCAACGAAGCTCAGGAAAAAAAAAAAAGAAAAGGCTCGTCCTCATCGTCGTCGCCTCGTTCTCCTTGTTTCTTTCTAGAAGCGCCGAGCGTAGGCAATTTTATACTTGTAAATAGGTCCTGAAGGGAAGAGAATAAGTAAATTAGGCCGGCCGACACGGCTGATAAGGATCTCCCTCCTGCCTTCTTCATTTCTTGCTTTTTTTCTCCTTAAACATCTTATGCGAGGGAATCGAGACGTCATCAGGATCTCGTCCTTTTTTATCTTTTGTTCCTTTACCACTGTTCCTCTCTCTCTCTCTCTCTCTCTCTCTCTCTCTCTCTCTCTCTCTCTCTCTCTCTCTCTCTCTCTCTCTCTCTCTCTCGCTATTCAACATCCCATCGCTTCATCGAGTTAATGCTAAACCAACGTACACTCCTTAGAGGTCTTTTAGCAGGGAGATTCCACCTCCTTTGTTTCGCTTTCATGAGATTTTTAAGTGAGCCGCCGGATGAGCTTTAACCAAAGATCCTCAACGTTTACGAGAAACGGACCCCCGCTCGCTCTCGTCCTGCTAGAAGGAAGAGGATGAGCTTTCGAATTATCCTTAGCCGAGACTTGTTAAAATTTGAATTTTCAACGATACCTTTAAAACGGTCGGTCGTTTCAATTAAATCGCACTGATCGTAATTCCTAGAGATCCAATAACAAAGTATAATAACAACAATAAAAGTCTATGTCCCCAATAAACCCAAGAGAGAGAAAAAAAAATTTCGCATTAAAAAAAGATTCACGTTTTCTCAATTCGAAGGGAGGAAACGAAAGAGAGAGAGAGAGAGAGAGAGAATTCCATGTACCCGAAAGCGGAATGCGGATGAAAAATAAAGATGGCGGACGAAACGGATGAGCCGTATTTGTATCGTTTTGTCGTAGTTCAGTGGCGGCACGCGTATCGTATGGCATCGCATTATTGCTTTTATGGCCAATAAAGGAACGATGGCCCGGCAGGACATGCTGGTCTCCAGTGATCCTTCCATTCCCGTGTCCCTCCAGTTCCTCCCTTAGAATACATATAAGCCACATACTACACAGCCACAGAACCAGCCTCCATTATTACCACGGGGTCGTTCGTTCGGCCGTTCGAGGTGTCGCGATTGGTTTTTTTATAGAAGATATAGTCGAGGGAGTCCCCGACCCAGTTAACCGACCAGCCGCCCTTCGGGATTCTCAAAAAAAACAAAAAACTATCCCTTGATTCGTCCAACCCCATTGTCCACTTGGAGAATTTTGACTACCCGAAGAAAAAAGAAAAAAAAAATTTTCATCCCTTAATCCTGAATCGAACTTCCTCTGGATCATCTGTCTCCTATGTACGGTCCGTCGAAAAAGTCATCGAATCATCCCTACTGAGAATTCATGCAAAAGACCTTAAACCACCAGGCAAGATAATCGGTACTTTCAGGGTTCCTCAAACCCTCCCTTAAGGGTAGCGATACATCTCTTCATCCCCAAGAAAGACATCGAGCCGGTCCTACGAAGGGGTGGCACACGATGACACTCGGTTACGACATTAGCGACGTTTCCCACCCTTCCTGCTACCACTACGTCAATGTCACTACCCTACATATGTATAGTGTGTCGGTAGCTTCACCTACGTGAAAATATAAGGGATGAAGTCGATGCCTCCCGTTCTATAGAATGGCAAGAGGTACAAAGGCGTCTCATCAGTTTCGATCACAGACTCCTCCGGACCACCCTGACTCGTCTCATCTTCGTCCTCATCCACCTTAAGGAATCTCTCCGGCAGCTGAGATCAGAGAATTTACAACGGATGCTGCGACAACAAATTAAATCGTCCCGTAACAGGGTGGAATACGTCTTTTCTATAAAGGCAGACCCCATTCCCTCGTTTCCAAACCTACCCTTACCCAAGTCACTTCTTCAGTAGCAGTTACTTTACTGATACCCGATACACGCTGTACCCACCCTTGTCCGAGATTCTTCTCAACTTTGTCATCCCCTTAGTCGAGGAAGATTTCACTAGAAATATCAACTGCGTATAGTTATACCCGGTACACGATACGTTTGATTCTCACTGTACACGGTAGAGCGTATAGGACGTTGTAGGTTTTGGAAATACGCGCGCCGGCCAATAAAGCTTTCATGGAAAAGAGAGAGAGGGGAGACAGAGAGAGAGAGGGGAGAGAGAGAGAAAGAACAAGAAGACTCTACTCGTTTCGCACAGCAGGATAATAGGATCGCGTTCAACCCTCTCAGTCCCGTATCCGCTCGTTTCTTTGAACCTTCATTTTCCCATTACACTTTGTCTCGGGGTGGCTTCGCCCGTCTACATAGAAACCCGCCGTTTTACCTACTTTCCTTTCACTGGCAATTGCACGGCCATGGTGCACTACATTAAGTCCTGTTACTTCTATAAGAAACCGGCCCTCTGGGCTATGGGTAATAATTTCGACGTCAACAAGGAACGTTTTAGATGTTAAAGACTCTGTGCTGAACTTCTTCGTAGAATTGGTACGGGAATCGATGGGACATGAGATAAGCTCATTGGAAAAACATCTTTGAAGAGAGAGAGAGAGAGAGAGAGAGAGAGAGAGAGAGAGAGAGAGAGAGAGAGGGGGTAGTAAGATCGAGGTTCTTGATTTACGCGAACGACGGCGATAACTTAGCGTCGGCGTCGGCGTCTCCCAGGAGCAACCTACCACTGGCTTATGTAATAGAACCACTCTGATTCCAATAACCATGAATCTATCAGATGTCAAAACGCAATCTCCACCTGAAAGCAGAGTCCAACTTGAGCCGTTTGCACTATATATAGTATATATAGTAACATAAACCATATATATATATATATATATATGGACCACAAATCTTCGGTATCTGCATTCGTATATCTCGACAGTATGCAACAGAAAAACAGAAATGTAAAAGAGTTTCGGTACGTGGGAGAACGTATGGAATTCCTATGGGGGATACGGGAGATTGCGAGAGAAAGTTAGAAAGTCCAAAAGTTCAGGCTGCATCTCCAGCGAGATAAAGTCCGTAGTTGGGGGTCCAGTGTATACTAATCGAAATGATTAATACGATAGGAAGTATTAAAATCCAAATATATTGAATATCATATAGGTTTTTTTTTGAGGGGCTTGAAATTTCGAAAGAATGAATGGGGGTTGGTTTTAACGGGTTCGAGGGGGGGGGGGCGGCGGGGGGGTCGAGCTGATTCGTTAAGGAGTCCCGACTCGTGCGCGACCCTCGGAGGATCTAAAAGAGAAATGAAAGATGATGCCAATGACAGTGCTAACGCCGTACAAATGAATGCACGACTAGGATTTGACGTTGGATGATTTATCGTCATCGTCAAAGTCTCCGTCAACGTCTTCGTCGAAACGACGCAAACAGCGTCGACGTCGTTCGATGCGTTTGCGATATCCTTCAGACGTTTTTACTTATCGGTAGAAATATAAATAAGGCAATCGGTCCTCGCTGGGAATGTGGGGACCGATTTAACCGCGACGGCTTAGCGGATCCCGGTAATCCCTCGGGAATACATGGGAACGTGTCACGGGAATAGGACGGGACGAGGTTATCCTGATAACTCGGCTTGAAAAATGCTTGTAAATTAGTCTTCGAGGGTTGAGGACAGAGACGGTAATTTTTTTTTATCTCAAAACTCTCACTGACTTCGGTTGCCCGTATTGGGGTTTTTTTTTTAACCTTTCTATAGGAAAAATTTCGTTCTAGCTTTGAGACTGTCAAAAATTTTTTTTTTTTCATTTCAACATCCCAGTCAGCCTGTCGAGTATCACAGGGTTCATGAATTCTTGCCTCCTTGTCGTGGCAGCCCTTATCGATTTTACTGGGTTAAAATTTAATGCGACCGACTGCGATTAGGCGTCGCCTTCGACACTTCAAAATTTATACGCTATTCTTAAGTATCAGTTATCACGGCCGATATTTTTGTCAACGTAAAATCGGCCGATTGTCTTTTTTGAATTATTTGCCATGAAACTTTTGCCACTATCGTTACGATTATTTTTTTTTTTAAATTTTCTTCTCAATCCCCTCGCCGTCCCGTGCGCAACAATAAACGGAACTCCTTCTATGCTCTTGACTCACCCTCGTTATATCCTCCTGCCGTACTTCTCCTCGTCAACCTCGAGAGTTCTCACCCTTCACGAGCCGACGCCAATGCCGGCAGTAACGTCACGGGGCAATATCTCGTTTCTGACGAAAGTTTTTCAAACTTTGTATAATCATTTTTCCTGGAATGTCCCGCTACTTCTAAAACCAACCCCTCGGTCCCCCCATTCGCCCCCCCAGACCCGGCCCCGCTCTCACGCACTACCCTTGATACTCATCTTCGACGATTTCTCGCTCCTGCCAACAGAGGGCCCGTATCTTTTTTTTTCCAGGTTTTGCAAGAATTTTAATTTTTTTTCGCCCCCCTTCTCCCCCCTCTAAGCAAGAGGGGCCACTTCAAAGGGACCCGCGAACGATATCGCAGAGGCCAAGAAGCTGATCCTGCGAAGAGGAAATGAGAGGCAGGGGTCGACCCGATGCTCAAGGGTGGTTTCTTATTTTCAGGAAGGGGGGCCCCCCTCCCTTCCGGTCCTCCTCTGGGTGCGAAAAGTATGGCCCCTGCGACCAGCTAATTTTTAATCTTCCACACGCATCGATTAATAATACATGAGCTGCTAGGTATTTATTCAGTGGCTGTTGGCTGTTTACATTGCCCCATCAAATATGCAGGTGTCGCCTCTGGATGGCAGAGACGCTTCCGAGGGTGCGGAGGGGGGGGGGGGTGATTAGACGAGACGGTACCAACCCCCGGAGAGAAGGTGGATGCTGGCTTTATTAACGATATCGCGCACCAGCGCGAGCGACCGACGGTGAAACAGGGAACGGTAATTTACGACGTCGACGTCGACCTTCGTGGCCGCTGCTGGAAAACGACGCTGCTACTTTTTAAAGTGGAGGAAGTCAAGTTTTTTCGTGGTACGAAGACAATTTTTTTAGAGACTCTAAAAAAAAAAGGGGCACATTTTTTTAAAACGTACCCTAATTAAACCGGTACCCCTCATACGTCCCATACTATTGTTATCGTTATATCGAAACAGTTCGCTGACATAGAAGGTGGACTAAGTGGATCTAATATGCGAACATAGATCATCCCCCCATTTTGCAACCCCCTCTCCCCCCCCCCCACTTGGACTTCTTTTCTCGAAGGAAGAAGACGGCTTGGGTTCGCGCGACAAATATGGAATTTGCATATAAATCGGGTACTTCCATCTGTGCTCCTCTCCCTCCCCCCCCCCCCTTCGCCCCTCTTACCATCGGTCGTCGCGACGGCGGCAGCCATTGGCGTGATACAGAAATGAAGAGCATCGCTTCGAAGAGCCTCCTATTTCCTTTGCCGGAAATACTAACCTCCAGATATTATTAATAACCCGAGATGAGATCGAAGCCAGTTTCGCCCTTGGAGTAATCGAAAGGGAAGTTGAGTCGAGATCGAGAGAGACAGAGTGACGGATATAAAACGAGGAATAGACGGAGAGAGAAGTAAAAGTTGAAGTAAGAGGAGAAAAGGCCAAAATCAATCTGGCATCTGTTTGTGGGTGAGAGAAGAGGAATGTATGAAAAAAAAATGCAAGGGTGCGAGAGAGAGAGAGAGAGAGAGAGAGAGAGAGAGAGAGAGAGAGAGAGAGAGAGAGAGAGAGAGAGAGAGAGAG
>JASANN010000074.1:400860-452509 GCA_031762395.1 Calameuta pygmaea | reverse complement strand
GAGAGAGAGAGAGAGAGAGAGAGAGAGAGAGAGAGAGAGAGAGAGAGAGAGAGAGAGAGAGAGAGCGAATTGGTCTTCCTGGGTGAGAAAGAAATGGCGGGCACATTTAAATTCAATTCCCTATCGCGTATGGTACTGCCAAGGTACCAGGGAGTTTATCGCGTTTGGGACCAATTTGAAAGGTCTGCTTCTGACTTGGGGAGGGGAGGGTTAGAAATTCACTGTTTCACCCTTAAAGAAAAATATTTGCCCTACCAACCCCTTGTCAATACTTCTCTACACGTACTCTGAAAAACCGGATATCCAGACTGGTTGATTTCTTTCAAAGTCATCTTGTGTCGTCCGCTTCGAGAGAAAGGATACGGTTACGTATCACATGGATTCTGCGTCTAATGAAGTAAATTTCCTTTGAAGGACTATTTTCTTTGGATTGGATTTCATGTCCCCCCCTTTTTTTTTTTTTTTTTTTAAAGGAAACCGAGATCCCTGTTTCCGTCGCCCTACCTCACTTTCAAGAGTTGATCTCTTCTTTCCACGAAGAAAGCTGCTTTGTAAGGGGATACACCCTTCTTGTCTCCTTCTACTTGGCTCTAGCATTTTTAATCGGGTCAAATAAATCGTTTTATTCAATTATCGAATGCCCGGACCCTCCGTTGATTCCTATCCCGACGCCCCTGAATTTTCCCACGGTCGCCGATGGCTGAGGACGTCGGCGACCTACTCCGCGACAACGAGAAAAAGCTTCTCTTTGTCCGGCTTAAGAATTTTTCAAGTGCGTAAGAGGCTTAAGTCTGGCTTCACAAACTCACCCTTAAATATCAACCCCGTCCGATCATCAATGCTAAAATTATTTACCGCAATTCTTTTTTGCCAATTTCATAGAACTTGGATATACGATATTATTGAAGATCCTTGGAAAACAAAGCCGTGCAGTTGATTAAATAAAATCAATTGTTATTTCAATCATAAATTAATTTTGCTATTTTTTTTGAAAAAAAAAGAACTAATATTTTTTTTTTAATTTAATCCTCCAGATTTATCCCTATGGTAAAATTTTACTTGCTCTTCAGACGCCGCCTGTCACAGTGACAGTGGCAGGCACTGTGCTAATTCCAGGGGTTTGAATATACGTTTGGCCGCAAGGGTCCTTTTCTTATTTTTATCAGGTTTTCCAAGGGGATGAATATTTAAGGGAGGAACTACCCTTAATCTGCGCTCAGGGAGACGCGTATCTCGGAGCGGCCAAAAGATGCTGAACCAAAACCAACGAAAGGTTCTCAAGGTTCCTTACGGTCACCGAAGTTAGTTGTAACGTGTGTGCAATAAGTACAGCTCTTATCGCGTGACTGATAAGACCGATAATACATATTCGAAACGTATACTAAAGCAGCGTGAGAATGGGGTAGAGAAAACTGACTTCGTGACTGAGCCAACAGCCTCCCTTCTCATGTACCAAAATAAACCGGACTGCCGACCCTCTGGCATCCAACCCCCCCTCCCTCCCTCGCTCCCTCCCTCTCTCAACTTTTCCCTTGCAAATTCCCTCTTTACCACTTCTCTCTAACCCACACCGACTCAACCCCCATCGACCACCACTCTTTTATGGGGGGGGTTTGTTTTAGCAAGAACTCCCGTCTCTCCCAACCGGATACCGCTTGCAGCAACCTCCACCGCAACCACCGCCACCACCACCACCACCCCCATTGCCACCAACGCACGTGAACATGCTTTCCAACCTTTATTGGTTTTTACCTCCGACACAGTCCGATATTTTTTTTTTTATTACAACGAAGCACGTGCTGCTACCTATCTAGCTACCCCCTCGCATTGTTCCAGTAAACCGAGCCCGATGGCAGACACAGCAGAGCCTTAGGGTGCGTTTACACAAAATTATTTTACAGGAATCAAGGAACAAATGGGCATCCCTTGAAGTTAGGAAAAATACGTCTGGACTCCGTCACCCTGGACCGTGCGGTGTCGGGAACGAAGTATCTTGTTTAAAAATTATTTAAGGGTTGCTGCCAGGGGATGGAATTAGGTGTGGACCGCAGTCGAATGTTTTTGGTTATGAAACAAGGGTTCGCGGGGGACACGATAGTAAAGGTGTAAGGGATGGTATCCTTTGGCCACCCTCTGACCGAGCGAATAACGAAATACTTTTACAAATTAAATACGCGAAGGGTGGTCAGGAACCTCCCCCTCCCCCGTTGGTAAGGGTGAACCTGACTGGTTGGCAATGCCGAGTTCCGTCGGACCGCAGTCGCCCGGCCAAGTATTTACAACAAAGGGTTCTCCGGAAGACGCCTGCGTTTTCAACGTTGCGTCCTGTTGCGTTACGCAGGGTTCTTGCCCACCGGGGAAATGCGTCTGTCCGAATAGGGGTGGGCAGAGGGGTCGTGGAATTACGTGAATTCGTAAACAGGACAGCCGAGAGCGTCCGTATGGTTTTCGGGATTCTGAAAAGTAACAAGGGCGAGGGGGTGGAACAATTACGTCATTTCCTTCTATACTTTACATACGCGGATACACGTAAGGTACAGTGCGAATGGGTATTTCCAAAGCAGCTGCTGAAGGATTTTTGGGGTACGGAAGAGGACAAGCTTGAGGGGATGAGTGTATTTTAGGGTAAATGGAGTTGGAATGTGCTGGATGAAAAAAAAAAGGACGAAGTAACAAGGCCGAGTTAGCCGATATCTTCTTCGCCGGTGAAAATGAGTAAACCGGAGTGGCGCTGCGAGCGCTCGTCTTTTTAAGGTCGTTGGGGGCCGGCGGAAGTGAGCCAGGAAAAAATAGCGGAGCATTAAACGCAAACAAGGGTAGCAATTTCGAAGGGGACTCGAGAGGATAGGGGGAAAAAAAAAGAAAAAAGAAAGAGTACGCGGAGAGAGCGAGGAACAAGAGAGAATAGACCGGGAGAGGGTTAAGGGACTAGCGCGGAGGTTAAGGGGGTTAAGAACGCTTTAGAGAAGCAACCCCAGCATTCTGGCGCAGTCACACGATACTTTTTAATTTAGTAAAAATGCGCATTCAAGTCGTCGAGTGTCGAGACTAGGTGGGGGTTAAAAATTCGAGGGGGGGGGAGGGGGGACTGCTCTGAAGTCTCTCGAGCGACTTCAATGAAGTCGAGGACAGAGAAGAGGGAAATAGAGAGAGAGACAGAAAGAGAGTGGGAGGGAGAGAGGAGCCCCCCCCCATCCCCTAAAAGTGGCAGGGGTCGTCCAAATGGAGAACGAGAATTCGAGTCGACTGCCATTCCCAGAAAGTGTAATTGACACAGATTTATCACCGTGCAAATTTTTATATCGCGATAAGGGTTGGTAGGGGGGTGCGAGGGGAGGGGAGGGGGGATGGTAAAAATTCGCTTATTCTTTACCGCGAGAAAATCTCACCCTCCGTTCTCTATCTCTCTCTATCATCCGTATCGGATATCACAACCACCCTTCATCCACTTCCGCTTTCTGATTTCTCGTAGCACGGGTCACTTGATAGGAACTTCGAGGGTGGCTATGGGGTAATCGTAATTAGTCGATTTACGGGGAAAGACGTCACATCCTCCCTAGAAATCCTGCCGATCCTCCCTTTAAAGTCTGATCTCGATCCCGCTGGCAATCCCCTTCCTGATTCTCCGGGACGGCATGGTGCAATCTAAATTTTTCATCCCCTCGGCGACGAGTCAGGCGGAAGAAGTGCCACCCAACCACCCCCCCTTCGCATCGTAACCCCTGGCAGCCGCAACTACCCTCCCGTCATTGGGATCCTCGCTTTTGTTTGAAATCACAAAGTAAAGCCTGATAATGGCTGTGTAATCAGATTTATCAGCTGCGTATACACGCGGAAATTGTTGTCAGAGACGCCGCGCGTCCTTTTCATAATTAGACAAGAGAATCTCCTGGTCCATCGGTCCAATCGTCGCTGGATAAATTTTCAGGGTCACCGTAGCCGGTTACTGTCTTTAAATTATTCATCCCTTAACTGTACCTTCAAGCTCGCACGAAGTTAGGTATAACAAGGATAGTCCCAGGCTGAAGCCTGATAATGGCGCCCATGGTAACCGTTGAAGGAGGTGGATTAGTTCGTGGAGGTGGAGGAGGAGGGCCGGGAGGGAGGGTAGATCGCGACGGAATAGCTGGGACGGGAGATAATTCGAAGTAAGTAACCGCGACAAATTCCAATATCTCGAGAAATATGCGGAGTGGAGCGTCTCTTGAAGTCGCCATGAAGTTCCTTGCGGTCGTCTGCGCCCTTCGGTGGTATTAAACGGCGGAAAATGCAGCCAAACGACCCTTTCGTGAAAACCGATCTTGAGGATTAAAAAAAAAAAATAATTAAAATTAGAGAGACTGGATTCCTCGTCAGAATTAGGCTACCCGATGCTGTACACGGGTATTTATGGAAAAAAAAGGGGGATGATTTTAGCAAGCGTCGAGGGGTGGTTGCGAATATAAGGAAAATTTGAAAGCGGAAAATGGCACAAACGTAGGCTAAGCCGATTTCCGGTTGGCGGTTTTAATTCCTGCGAATGCGTCGTAAAGTAAGCGACGCGTGTTGCACCCTCTCCCTTTCCTCGAGATTTTACTCCAAGACGCCTGGCGTCCTTTCCTCCCCCACTCCCATTTGCCATTCCAATCCCAATTCATTCGGTACACGTCATAGTTTGCATTGTGCCAGGGCCCAGTGTGCCCAACGTAAAGCGATTCCACGGCGAAATTTAATTAAAACAATCAAATTATGAAGGAGGCGACGGCTGAGCCGACGTCGAGACCGGGAGAGACCAGGAAAGAATGGGACGAGGAGAGAAAGAATAAATGTGTGTGAGAGAGAGAGAGAGAGAGAGGTCGGATAAGATTTTCTTCTCTTGCGTTTATTTTCTACCAGGTCTCATTCTCTCCTCGTCGCTCTCGCACTGAGCGGAACCAGAGAATTGAAAGCGTGGCGAACACGGAGAACGCTAAAAGAGAGAAGGAGACGGTGGAAAAACTTATTAACTCAAATATTCGAACTAGTCAGAATTTTCACGTTGAATGGACCACCTCAAGATGCTTTCCCAGAGAAGATTATTCAGGGTTATTTCCGTTTTTTTTGTTGCTGCTTGATACCGTCTTCTGCGGTTGATACAGATGTATACCTATATCTGTGTCTCTAAAAGGAAACAGAATCTTTGGTTGTTGGTATGCGATGGACGCCCGGCGTCCGTGCTTCCTTCGAAGCTCCAAGGCGTCCAGTCTCGGTTAGTTGCCCGGGGCTCACTTAGCAGGTTGGTACCTACTTTATATTTTGTTTGCTCCTGATGGCATTAACCCCCCTGGGGTGATTGCTACCTTGGACTCTTGAAGCGGTTCCTTCTTCGATAGCGGCCACGATGCTGTTAGCACTGGACCACGTGCCTGGAAAACCTGAACGACGTCGCCCAGAAAATCCATCTCAGGATCATCCCCGAACCCATCTCGACATCAGGACCCCAACTCCACCCATTGCTCTTTCGTTCACTCATCTCAGTTCGTTAATTGTGGCTACCTCTGACCCATGTACCGTTCGTTCATCTGGACTGGACCCCAGACGTCGGTCTCATAGCAGCTTTTAAGACCCCCCCGACAGAATTTTTTTTTTTCGGTACAAATTCAAAATTCTAATTTTTTTTTACATAGCTAAAATTACCTGACTATCACTGAGACTAATAATACAAAATGGCGTAAACTGTACAAGAGGCACTTGATCTATGTGTTGGGTATCGAGCTAGGGTGGTTTTGCGTGAAAATCGTAGATTTCCTCAAGGAGACCTTCCATCGGGTTTGCGTCGCGGCGCTACTTAGTACGGTTCAGCAGGAATAAAAAAAGGGCCCCGCGGCGCGTTGGAGAAGCGGTAAAGAGGCCTGGCAGCGTTATTGGAAAACGATGATTTACGATAATGGCTTTTTTTTCCCTGGGCTGGGCTCCAAGGGCTGATGCTGATCCTGGAGCAAGAGAGCTGTAGAGACTACGAGACTAATAGAGGAGTAAGAGAGAGAAAGAGAGTCAGGCAGGACTGGCTCGCAAGAGGGTGAGTTCGAAGGTGGGGCGTTAATAACGTTAATTAATATTTCGCGAGAGGTTCGGCGGTCGCGCGAAGGGGGCCAATAAGGGTGGCAGTATGGAAGCGAAGAGCAGCAAGGGTAGGCTGGTGAACCGTGGTGCGGCAATCTGCCAGCTGGCAGCTACCTCAGACGTCTATTCCTCGCGCTATCCAGAAACCCTTCCTTGTGGCAATTCCAGGACGCGTTAACTGGCCCATCGTAATACGACAGTATCATATACGAAGCTGCAGTTTCGGAGTCTTCTTGGAATTGCCACCAGGAGTCGGCAAGTGCCACAATTAACCCTTATGAACGTTAACAGTGAAATCGCGTGAAAAAAAATTCCGGGAACTGTACAAGATTTTTGGAGTCGCGTAAAATCGTGAAACGCAACTGGATCCGCGAACGGGAGGAACCGGTTACGGAAATGCGCGACCGTTCAGGCTGCTAGGTCGAAGTAGATAGAGTCCGAGTAAGCGTCAGACAAATCTTTCCGGATGCTGAGATCAATCGATCGAAATCGTAACATACCGAACCGGAGCTGTAAAATCGAAATTCGATTAATAAGTTGAAATTCCTCACCGGAGTTGGTTCAGGTGCTTCGGGAAGGCCGGGAACTGCATCCAGGTGACACTCGGGTGGGCACTGCACTATAGCACAAACACTGGACCCCTGGAAGACGCGTAGAAAATCGGTAGGATTTTCTGGATATTATCAGAGCAATGGCAGAACTTCCTGTACTGTGTACGAAACGCAATTAGAAAAAGTATAAACAAAGAACCCGGGAGCGCGAGGCAGCTCGAGGCACCCCGATCGGTGTCCCAAGCCAGACTGCTTTGTCGATAGTCAAATTCGGGTAACAATCGTTCCGATCGAGACCCTCGTAGCCGATAACTTTTTGACAAGGGTGTCATTGTGAATTCATACGGACGTCAAAACGTCCTTGCACGGTTTTAAGTCTTTTTGGGTATCTCGATGATACCTCGTCCTTATTGATAAGAACGAGCATGATGGGGACCAAGAGGACGGACATCCCCCAGCATTCAAATCCACCGCATCAATATTTTATTGCGAGCACTCCTCATGTAAATTTCGTGAAATTTTACGACAATGTAATCCTCGCGACGACGCCTCCGACGTCTCCGACGCCCATTCCCCATTTCTCCGATCCTTATTCTCGTAATACTCGGTCAGCGGGCAAGGGTGATTTTCATACTCGTCTCCTATAACCATTCTCCTGATTAACGTCTATGTTATTTCTAGGGGGGGTTGGGAAATTCCAGGAGATAAAGGGAGCGATAGAGAGGGACGCGTCTTCGTCTCCAGAGAAGTCTCGTAGTAAAGGTGGGTTTGACGCTGAAGAGTCAGCGTCGTTCATACGACGTCGAGTGGCGTCGCTGTACACGTAACCGAGCCTGTTTTTGATACCGTTCCATTTTAGGGGATGAAATCTGGATAAGCGAGGTACCAGCATCAGCCAGGCCCTTCCCGGTCTTGTTTGGATACAGAGAGGAAGCATCGTCGATGGACGGGAGGGGTTGTTGTCTAAGGCTGCATACCAGCTGGAACGAGGGAACGAGGGTGGTTTTAACTAACAATAAGAGAATGACGGAGACCGTGGGGATGTTTGGTACTGGTGATGCTTCTGATGTTCGGGATGCTGGAGTGTGACGTAAAGCGGGCGCACCGAGGACTGCGTACGAATAACGGAAATTAAGTGTCAACCGAAAGAGAGGAGAGCGGGAGAGAGTTGAGTGAGAAAGTACACCCCTTGCCATGGCCAGGGGTGCCTCCGGTACCCAAGTAGGGGTGAGAATGAGGATGCTGCCAAGAGCGGGTGTATAGACCCTGGGACTATATAGGGTAGAGAGGATATATAAGCACCAAGCAGGATTAACGGTACGTGCACGGCAGGCTAAAACCACGTGCCTCTTGCCAGACCCACCACCTTCGCCTACTACTTCAAACTACCCTCTACTGCCACCCTTCTCTCCACCCCCCCCCTAACCAACTTCACCTTCGACCTTTTCCTTCCGTTTATGAGATTTTAACAACGTGACTCGAGCAGCCGAGTGAGTCTCGAGTTTTCCTGGACCAACGGGGAGGCTGACGCGTGCCGCACGACTACCTTTCACCCTTAACCACTAAGGGTGGACCACTGACCACTCTTCCTCGTGGCGAAGCAACCCCTTGATATTTACCTAGCACTCCGCTTCTTGTCATTACACATCTCTATGCGTCTTCGTGGACATTTTTCAGGGGGGCGTGGACTTCGTATAAAAGGGTACAAGCTAAGGGATGAAAATCTAATATCGGGATGACAGAAATAATTTTTGGTCCAGCAGGTTCGGGTCAGGTCAGGAGGTCCAACGGTCTTCCAATCATATTTATGGATATAGGCTGCAGAAGGGGAAGGGATGTCAGAGTTCAGGGGGGGGGGGGTGGTTCAGGTTCAGAAGGTTCAGCAGGTTTAGGGGGTGGCTTCACGTGAGACCAGGATTACCCTGGTAAATGGAATACTTTACGATACTGCTTCTGTGCTATATCCCATCATATCCATCCTACTAGATTTCCTAGGTTACTTACTTCCGTTAGTGCAGCTTCTTCCGGTTTACTGTACATGTAGACTTATTGGGGTGAATATATACGTAGGTGTAGTGCCATAACCTTCGAACCAATCGCCCGTTCTAACGCATCATACCGATTCGCTCTGATTCACTCTGATTCACTCGGCTTCACTCTGATTGGCCGAACCAGGAAAATAAGGGTGCAGAAACTAAAGGGAAGCTTGCGCGAGCGAATTTAGCGAATTTACCGATTTGCGGGTATTTCCTGCAATCTCATCTACATCCTCGGGCAAGAACCCATAGCAACCCTTATTTCCCTATACCGTGTCTATCTTAACTATTTTCCATTTTTATTCCCCAGCTACACTCTATTCGCGTTAATCAACCAAACCATTATGGCGGTACCTTAGAACGATCCAAGGATGCGATTAAATATAATTAGCTTTGGCAGTGTCAGTAAAATGTGGAGAAGATCCCAAAGAGGGTTTCGCAGGATGGGCCCAAATGGTATATAGAAAACCCAAGAGAGGCCGACGCCGACGTCTCGGTGATAATGAGTCACCCGGCCAGAGCGTCTTAAGACTCTTCATTTGTATTTTAATTAGTGTCGTTATGCTAATTACGCGCCGTTGCTTCTTCCTTCGTTGTTTTTTTGGCTCTCCTACTTTCTTACACCCCTCGTATCCGGCGTAGATTCGACCGAAGAAGACCGACACGGACTAACCTAGTCTAAAACTACCCCTAAAAATTTTGACTCCAAATTCAAAAAATCGAATGATCCGAATACATCCCTTATACAGCATCCCACGTCACTTTAACCATCTTAAAACCCCAGTGTCACGTTAGCTTATTTTTATTTTTATTTTTTTTTCATCCCCCATACTACCCACTAAAGTAATTCACCGGTCCAGCAGTCCTTCCATCCAGACTCCCTTCAGCTTCTCTGGCTGCCCGAAACTTTTTGTTATAGTCGCGCGAACTTCTTTAATAATGCAACTCTTTATATTCACGGGCGTTTTTAACAAGCACCGGCTCGAGATTAGGTGAGAGAGCGAAAGAGATGAGGGGACAGTTCCCTTTGCGTGTACCAGAGAGCGAGAGAGAGAGAGAGAGAGAGAGGCATATACAGGTCGAGAAAAACCATGAGAGAAAATAAGTCAGGGTTTGCATTGTAACGTAGGGGATGAAACGGAGCAATGGGTAGGGAGGGGTGAGCGAGGGGTTCGGCATGAGGACTCGAGCCAAGTGTATAAGGGTGGGGCCAAATATGCTGCCGTTACGATGTTTCTTAATTATTATTATTGCCATTGTGTTGCCACTGTGCTAAATGTAGAGAGCCCTCCATGACAATAACAAGCGCGCAGTCATGAATTGCTAATCTTGCGTAACTGCGTCTCGCGCCCACTCGCCCACTCAATGATCCAACCAATCCAGCCGATCTGCCCAAATCCAGTCTCCGGAGTGCAGAAGTCATTTCTCAAATAGACTCTTTTATGTTCTAGAATTAAAAAAAAAAATTAAATTACGCAAAACCCATCATTTACCATATAGCCCGTCTTCGTTATAGGGTTTTACAGACGTGGAATCAGCTTGACGTAATAAACGGCGTCAATTTAGCCAAGGGCAATCAGTAGCTTCTGTACGTTTGAATGGTAAACTGACGGCGTAAGTAGAGACTAGGATCCAGTGTAAATCCGTGTAAGGTTTGAGGAACCGATGGTGAGTTCAGGCCTGGCACGAGAAGCAATAGGCAGAAGGAGGTCAAAGGCGAAAGGGGCGGTTGGGAGGATCAGAGCTTTCTGGTTTGTAGGTCGAGGCTTTTGAAAACCGCCAAAGCGATTATGGATTTCTTTAATAAGAAGCTACGTTAAACAGCTTTGATCAATTCAGCCGAAGGTAATTCCCAGCTTGGCGAGAAACCAGCCGACCCTCCCCTGCCGATGAAACCCAGACCAACCCAACTGGGAGCCCAAAGCATTCGTTTTGGGTTTGGGTTCGCGTTACGTGATTTAAAATGAGGGTGGACCAGAGGAAGCGGTTGGGGAGGAGAGGAGCAGAGCTCCTGGTCCTGGTCCTGGGTACCAAAGATGGAGATCGAGGAGCTCTCTAAAAACCTCCCCTAATTAAGCCTCTGTCGCGAAACGTCGCTTGCCCTTTTCAGGAGGCTCGTTTTTAACTCGGCGTCTTTCGCACCCCTCCTTTCTCATTCTCACCCTTATACCTTGACTCGCATCCCCCACTCGCCATACCTACTTTCTCTCTCTTGTATTCGTTTTAACTTGATTCTCACTCTTTGACTTTCTCTCTCTCTCTCTCTCTCTCCGTCGTTTACCTTCAGCTTCTCTCAAACCTACCCCTCGGCCTTAACCACCCTGCAGACTCCTTTTCTTTAGAACCCGGTCGACTTGGCTTCTTCGAGGTTTCTCACTGCCGCCAGCACAATGGCGATCACGTCAACCTCCTCAAGGGCTGAACTCCTATGGACCACGGGAGGGAAAACAATTTCAGAGCGAGAAGTAACTCTTGCCTTCCTCTTGCGCCAGAGGACCGGGTGGGAGGTGAATTGTGTGCAGGGATGAAACCAAGGGTGGTGACGATCTTCGATGCTGGTCCATGGTGGTGCTATTGGCACCAGCAGCTACCTACCCCCATCCTGCCTTCCAGAATAGAATATATTCATGAGCTTTATGTCAATGCTGACTTTTCCTATAAAACCATTCTCCCGGCTTACAATATAGGACGTCGTTCGCTCACAGCGGGGCAGGTTCCTCCTAGGGGGCGGACCAGGGGGGGGGGTGCAGAGTGAGACCTTCCAGGAAGGAGAAGATCCTCGGCTGGAGAAGAGGAGTCTCGAGAGGTGGAGAACGATCCATAGTCGGGCAAGTTAGTGAAATGTCTTTGCGGTGATTGAGCAAATATTTGATGAACCGAGCGAGCCTCCTGCTACCTTCTAAGGGTGGAAAACGTGCAGTCGAGATTCGACGTCGACGTCATCCTCGGGAAGAACATGAGAAAATTTAGATGAAAACGTCTTCTCCTGGATACGGCCCGGATGAAGATGCTGTCAAAAATGAAGAGTCAAAATAACAGGGTGGTGCTGGCTAAAAGGTGAAGTATTTAAGGGCGACAGGTCAAAGGGGTGGCCAATGGGACGTCGCTTGGTTTTCGCTAATTAAAACGCGTGCAATTAGTGGCCAAGCGAATTAAGCGGGCCAGCGACGGTCGTCCTGTTTACGGGGGGGAAGCATTTAAAACGTAAGCACCGAGCGTCACGACAACCCCTCTTTTCTCTATGGTATAAAAGAGTTGAACCGTGGACCGGACGCGACGAGACCCAAAGCAACGCGACGGTACGCGTCGCGACGCCAGCCCCACGGCTGCTTCGAAGCAATTATACAATTAGTTAAAGTATCTGGCGGCGTAACGGCCCATAAAACAAACGTGATTATGGGGCAAACTGCCATGCTTAAGGGTGGAAAACTCGAGATACGCCAGGCTCAACTAGATATACATATATATATGTGTATATATGTATATTTGATTATTACGATGATACTATACATATTTACTAGACGAGTATGTGCTTCGATCGTTATCAGCCAGAAACGACCTTATCTGATAAGGTATGAATACGAGTGTGTATCATGTAAATAACCAACCCCTAAAGCACAGAGGAGCCAGACTGATTTTAAATCCAGCTTGATAAATATTTCAGTAAAATATAAACACGAAGCGTTATGTAAATCCTCGGGGCGACCGTGCCAAAGTGATTTTTGAGTGACGCCCGGCGTCGGGACGTCCCGATCCTCTCGAGTTTTAGCATTTTTCTGAGGTCTCCTTTGGCTTCCTTGTATTATGCATCGCCCGCCGATCGTATTTACATCTGACACAGTTGAGAGACTCGAAATTCGATTACTTTCTGACCTCTCTCTCTCCGTCATTTTTTTCTACCCTTATTCTCTTTAGTATTTTATTTTTCAACCCCTATCTCACCCTTGCTCCGTCATACGCCCCTCGAACGTCTAATAATCTTTTGTCCAGGTCGAGAAAGGTTCCTAAAAAATTCTGCACCAATTTCTCTCTCGCCCATCAACAAATTGTCCAAGGATGCTGAATGCACCGGAAGTCGAGAAGTCGAGAGACGGCAGACGACGGAGGGCGTCGCCATCCGTATAAACGCTTCTCGGATTCCGAATGGGTTTTCAGTCGGCGTGAACTCCGCCAGCCGTCACCGTCGGCCAATGCATAATGCATAACCCGAGCGCATCATCGTATCTCCATTTATTCAGGGATCTCGGGCAGGGAATTTTGTATCGCCCGATATTCGCCTAACGATTGAAAACGCGGCGATATTATCGTGAACCGAGCGACAGCGACGCCGAGCGCCGGGAGGCGTCGCGACACATGTGCCAAAGTGAAAATATACGACGTCCCGCGCGTGATCCGACTTAAGTCTTCAGGTACGTAGATACAGTCAGGAAGTAAGCAGACGGCAGCATCCTGCGAAAGATTCTCATAACTCGATAGAAGGTTAGAAGGGTGAAAGGGCAAGGAGGGTTCAAAGCAGCAAGGGTGGCTAATCTCTCGATTCTCCGTTCTAAGTCATCGCCGGTTGGCTGCAAGCTCGTTCGGCATCTTTCAAAATTTGACGGATAGTCCTAAGCCTATACACTTCAAGCAACCCCATCTATTTTTCTTTTCCCTATTTTTCCCATAAAAAAAATTCCACAACCCCCTAGAATTTATAACCACACAGGTAATCGCTTTGCCACCAAGGATCTCCGAACAGCGGATAAAGGAAGCTGCGTCAGGATCTTCGTCTACGTGTATAGGTGTATTTGCGGGGGGGTTGCGCGCATGGCACGCAAGGGTGGGTTGCATAAATAAGGCGAGGAAATTTGCAATTATGAATCGGGACTAGAAATACAGGGTTGCTTTTCTCTTAGCCCGACGTCGTGGCAACCCTCTGACGCCCCTGCTGGAAGAGTAGGATGCAGGGGCATGTGGCGCGGCACCCCCTCGCACCCCCCTGACTAGCAGCTAGGGAAGGGGCTTCAAGTAGAACCAGGAAGTAGAGCCCCTCCCCCGCCCCGGCGGTATGGAAGAGGTGTGTCGCGGAAAAGTTGAAGGAAGCACAGCTGACGAGTATGCAAATGTGGACCTCTACGGACCACCCTCTCGTACTTTCCTGCTACCTACCCCCTGGGTAGAGGGTTGCGTCGAAACAGCTCAACCATTTCCCTAGACTACGGAATGAGTAAAGGCAACCTCAGGGACCCTAGACAGCAAAGAAGAACGTATCGGTATCCTGTCGTCATCGGGTTGGTACACCTGACAAGGGGATGAACGATTTTCTAAACGCGTGAAAAATAAGGGTGATACCCTTCCATTCGACCTCATTGTCATATTGGCAGGAGCATCCCTCCGCAAGCCCATACATACGTAAATCAGAATTGCAAAATCAAAAGCCCAAAAGACTTCGTGGACGGCGAATGTGACTTCCCGCAAGGGGTGGAATCAATCTGTCCATAAGTATTTTCCCCTCTTTTGCCATCGCGAAGAATCTCTCCCACCCTTATTTCCATATGGGATCCAAAATCATTTAGCGCAAACATTTTTTTCCATTCGCTAAAAGCTTCCTAACCGTCCTCGTACATAAGAGTCTCTAACTTACAATTTAAATAAAAGCAAATGCGCGTAGCCTCAATCTCCATTCCCGAACCCCCAATTCTACATGCACGTATCTTCTCGAGATGAAAGCTCAAAGTAGGCGCCGATACCTTCTATACGTACCCCCCCCCCCCCTCCCCCACCTACCCACACAGCGTCCCGTCGCCTATCGGTGAAAACTTTGAGACCAATTCCAAAAGAAGTGGTATAGGTACGGCAGACGAGAGGGTAAGATGCGCGAGTGACAGGAGAAGGTAAAAGGTGAAAGGTCGTCGAGAGAAAGTTTAAGGGTCACAGAGATCCAAGTTCACGCGGCATCCATATTCCACGAGTGACTGTGCACTGCGAAATAGACTAAGAGATTAGAAAGACGAGGGACTCGGAGTTAGGGAAATTCCATAAAGGTACGGGACAGGAGAACGACGCCTAGGGTGCTCGGCGTCTAAAACCGGGCGTCGATGTATCTAAATTATCTAAATGTCCATAGAGCGAAATTGGGTAAACACACTGTGCATATAGACTGAGTATAATATAAGGCTGCCATTTGTAGAGAGCCTGTTGGTACAGCTCGCCATTCCTAATCCATTCGACTGGATGCTGGCTGATCTCTACTGGCTTTTACTACTGTCCACTACTGTTGTATATATTTTAATCTGCCAACCCTGACTTAGACTGGCCCTGACCATACGGCACCCTCTGAACTTCCTGATACGAAGTTAATCCTTCGCGTGGCAACTGCCTAAGTCAAATCACTGCTAAATGATTAGCTAACACTAATATATACGAGTCTAATCGTATGAATTTGGATACTAAACAATTTCATGTAAACTGCACCAAAGCAGTCTACCTTAGGTACTTAAACGCTGAGTACGGTGGTTGCATGCGGGTTACCTTGTACTCAAGGGTGAATTCGCACGTAGGCTATGCCAGTGAGCATAATTTAACGCGATACGTTGGGGTTGTGCTAACTTGCTTAGAGCAACCTCAAATAGAGATGTAACCCAAGGAATTTCACAAGACGTCACACGAGGATCTTGATAAGGCATTGGCACCGGAAACAGTCTAGCTGATGAATATGAGTCTCCAGGTTAAAAATTTCTACTTTACGTTTATCTCGTACGCTTATCTATTATACGAATCCGAAGTGTTAATCATGCTGGATGATAACAATAGGGGTGGTTCTAATCAGTCGGTATGCCATAAATGAGACATTGACTTATTTATGAGGAAATAAGACCGGACAGGGTTATTCTGGTATTTTTGAAAAAAATCAAAATTGAAGAGGATGAACTGATGTCTTTGTCCTTTAATCTGTCGCAGGTCTAACCGTCATCAAAAGTGGAGCCGGTGGTATCCGGTACCAGAGTCCTAGATCTAAAACCACGTAACTTCTTGTAATCTGAGTTTGGACTGAACGAGTATTAGGAGAAGGAAATAGGAAAGCCGTAGGAGATGCTTTCCTAGGATAGTAGCTGGTGTCCCGGTGAGCGCTCTGGGGCCTATAATCATGCGTCTTGATTAGTGCTGTGCGCTCAGTGATCATCTCCAGCCCTCTAATGCTTCCTGGTCCTCTCTCTCTCTCTCTCTAGCCTTAGCCAGTCCTCTCCTAGTCCTCTACGGTTTCGCCTCCTTCGCAGCTCAAACTCACTAATATTCCTAGACCAGACATCTACCGGGTGTCCGGTACCAAGTGATCGGGATAAGTTCATAGTAATTTCAAAGAATGATTCAAAGGACCCAGTCACGGTATCGAGGACTATCTACGAATTGGAATGACGATCGCTGATCTTCCTGATAAGAATAAATGCGAAACGAGCACGAGATCACGATCTATCTTCAGGGGCACCCTGGTTGTATTTACGGTACTGGTTTCCGGTGGAGGAAACACCCGCGGCGGACCACGAAGTCAAGAGTTGGAACTCGGGGAAATAATTGAGGAAACACCCGGTATGTGTTAGACGTGTGTGTTGGATATGTATATGCAGGTAGGTGTGTGTATAGTTGGAAAATGAGTACGTGTACGTAGGGATGAACGTTAGCCGGGCGTCCTAGAAGCGCGGATGAGCCTCGAGGAAACCATTATAGACTCTGTCTCTTTCTCTTCCCTTTCTCATCCCTTGCTCCCGTTCGTGACGTAGCTCTTCAGAGATTACACAGAGCACAGGTATTTACCTCTGCGAGACTTGAAATATTTGAGATGGCTGTCTGGCTGGGTCTACGAGAGATAAGGGTAGTTTGTGGATTTTTTGAAAAATTTTTTGAAAATATTCAACCTCAGTTTTATACAAAGTTGGTTTGATTTTAAACGACGCGGGTCAATTTGTTCACCGGGTAGCGAATGGCGAGTAGAGATTCGAAGTGAACCCGAGGAAGAGCAAGATCAAGGAAATCGGCGGTGGTCGCTTGTTTAAGGTCCTGGTCAATGGGGTGGAAGAGACGGAAGGCAAGGAGGGCCGAGTAAGCAGGTTAGATGGGGTTGCTGGTTGTCGATGGGGGTTAAAATCGTTGGTTGGCTGAGATTTTAGCTGGCTGCGAAGGTACCGAGAGCAGGAAGTTGCTGAGGCAGATGGATAGATAGCGGACCGACTGATACAATTAGATGTGATCTTAACGCCATAACTCAAGGCTAATCTCAGGGTCGCGGGTCTTCGGGTCGCCGGGACGTCCTGGCCTTCCGGCCACGGCGCGAGTTACTTCATTATTCATCCCCGTTCTGCGAGGCAGTTATCTTCGCTCTGCTCTAACCCGGACACTGGGAGCAACCAATGGCGAGATGCCCAGCATCCTGAATTACATGGTGTGAATTCAGTGGTGAGATTTGGTATCGGGCTTCGCTACAGTCTGCCGACTCCAACCAAGAAATTACCTAGGTGTAGCTCTAAGAGACTAGAAATCCCTATATACCTGGTCTCTGCTTCCTCATCTTCCCCATCATCTTCCACTTCGATGCCAGCCAGGATGGACGTTTTTAATAAGCCGTAACTCTATCCAAACCACCACCCCCTGGTGTAAAATGAGTGTCGGTAAATTCAACCCAGCCTGCCAGGATGCCTATCTGCCTACTTGGTTGCCTGCCTGACCCTCTGAAGTCGCGGTTCCAGTTATTGACTGAGTTCGTTTATGTACTCGCAGTTTACGACGCTAATAAAGTCGCGAGAAGATCAGGGGTCGGGACAGGTTTAAAAAATTGTCCCACGGGATATCAACCCTTGGTTGACTTGTGCAAGGGATGCAACCAGGAGACTCGGGGTATACTGCTTCTGGACCTGGGTCATCATCCTTATCATCTTAGATGCAAAAGCCCATGCACTTTCACATAAAGTAAAAAAGTTTTGTTCCACCGAGTTATTACGTCGCGTTTCTATGGAAACGGGGCCCAGTTACTTCCGGTAGCATTCTTTGTCTCTGTCGACTCTGTTACATGGTCTGGAAACGCAGAATGATAGTTTCTGACCCATTTACCTAAATGTCACCGAATTTCCTGGTGAACGATGCACAGCCTCCTATAATCTGTATCCAGACTAACTTGCCCCTCTGGAGCAAGGGACCATGTCGCTTTGATGAAAATAGAAAATGAAGATTTTCCATGTCTGCTGTAGTCTGCTCCCTCGGCATCCGCTGGATAATGAGCTAAGGCCCACCGAGATCAGCGTAACGAGCTATTTACTGAGATAAACCGAAGCTCGCGCTATCTAGGCTTACTTTTAATTCCATTAAGTGCCGTCCTGGACCCATCCTAATGCAGCATCTCTTCTTCTTCATCTTCCTCCTCCATAGCTTCGAAAGGTCCACCCACCCTCAGTCACTCCTCAGTTAAGTTAACTGTTGGCATTGCCGCAGGGCGCAGCCCAATGACTAACCCTTTGAGGACGCAGTTATCCCAGAGAGATCTCAGGCCAGGGATCTACTAGGCTCTGGCACTGAACCAAAAACTTAATGAGCGCCGCCACTGCCGACGCCGACGCCGACGCCACGTCGATGGGATAAACGGGAGATACTCGACTCGATTAAATAAGGGTGTCCCTGAATAATTTCCCTAGTAGAGAGTATACACTCTTTTCTACCCTCTTCGCAATTCTTAGCTATTACGTCAAGAAGATGAGTGACCAACGTCAAAAAGAAAAAAAGAAACCCGTAAAATCAATAAAAACCAATTATGAGAGAAAAAAATTTCAATCAAAACTAACCCCCTTCTGACCTGATATCAAGTATCCGCTGATCTTTTCTTAGAATATAAGGGATGCAGCGGTACCCACCGACTGCTACCTGTGGCTTCCTCTAGTTTCTATGGGAAGACAATGGTGCGAATTAACGTGACGCGTATATCATATCGTCTGTATCATCAGCATTTGATGCTGCGTTAACTTCAATGTGGATGCTGCGCGTCTGCCTTCTGGCTGTTCGCTGCTCACTATACCATACGCTCCGTTTCCTTGCTTCTCGATGCTTTGTACCATCAGGCTGATTATATTGCCATTGGAGGTAGCATTAAGTCCTAAATAGGAGGGGAGTCAGGACGGGGGGAGGGGGGGGGGTGTTGCGTGTGTCGCCCGTATCCCACTCAGGGTGCCGAAGCATTATGCGAGGCTGCTGGGACGCCTTTTGTCGTAGGGTAGGGGCCCCAGGACTTCATGGCACAGGCTTGAGCGAAAAGACGCTTGGGATCTATTGTTCCTTCGTCACCTTCGTCATCCTGGCTGTGCCGTCATCAGCGTCACGTTTCGACACTGTGACGATTCTCCGGTGTTACTCGTACCCGGAAGTCACGTGATCCATTTTCTGACACGGTCCGTATTGTATGTTGATCTTGCTCCTTCGTACCTTTGGGTCATCTTTGGACTCTTGTTGGAAGATTTAATTGTATTATGTATGTATATCTATATATTAGCGGCGTCTCGTCCTCTTTATCAAATTCGCAAAGTACGTCCTGAGGTAACGGAGGGCCGTATTTTTACGATATTATTTATGATATTAATTTCGTGGCCGCAGAGCGTCGGGCCCTCCGGGAGTTGTAAAGCGGGCGCTTCTCTTCCTGCGATATCATTGTCTCGGTGTTGCGCCGCGACGCCCTGGTCGGTACTACGGCACCGGTAAAGAAAGGGCTCTAGGGGTGAATAGTGGCTCTTCTAGAAGGAGGAGTGGTTGTTTTACTGAAAGGAGGAAGTCGCTTGACTCTCGAGGGTTCCTTGAACGAGAGGATGGGGGTACCTGTTGGGATGGTAGCTACTAGGAGTCTTACGAAATCTTGAGAAGATTCGGAGCAACGAAAGGGAGGATTGCGAAAGTCATCACGGTGAAGATGTCATCTCTACCCTTCAAAGGAGAAAGTTGTTGAAGAAATTTTAAAGAAATTATCAAGGGACTTGGACTAGCCCACTCAGGTGTTTACGTGGTACTTCGGCGAGACCTTAGAGCAGACCCGGACCCAGGACGACGTGTTGGACTCAGTAATCTGGCACCCAGGGTGGTGGGCCAGGTCCCTTTTAAGCTCCTTGCGTTCCTTCCTTCTATTCGATTCATTAACGGAGGGTGAGATTTTCTGAAATTTCTACGGCGCCCTACAAAGGACCTCGTGGCGTGGTTGACGCAAGGAAATTCAAGTCTTGGGGATAAGTAATATTTAAAACGGGTCCCTCTCGTCCTCAAATTACTTTCCGGTGAACGAAAGCGAGGGTCGGTCCAGGAGGCCTTGGTATTCCCGGGTAACACCGTCATCACCCAGGACCAACCACCAGGAACGAAATAACCAGCGAGTGACGAAAAGCTCAGCGCCGGATGATACTGCGCCCGAGATAAAAGCACCATGAGCTTCGGTTACCAAAAGCTTAGGGCCATATTAATCTGAGTAATTACGTCACCTCTGTTTATACCCCGCAGAGTTATCCCCCCCCCCCCCCTCCTCTCAATTTTACCCTCTGATCCTCGATCTCAGCGACGACCTCTCTGCTGAGCTTGTAGCGACGTCTACTCATCCTCATTTCGGCTGAGATAAATCTTTTCCAACAAGATTTTCAAGCAACCACCCTGGCTGCTCCCTTGTGCCCTCCCCCCCCCCCAGCATCCTCTTCCAGCTTGAGAGTCTATCGGTTTTATCTATCATTTTCTCATTTTTCTTCTTTCGCCAGGAGGTTTCAAGCATCTTCAATAAATCGCAAAAGCGATGATATCAAATCGGGAGATACCGATTTCCGGTACTGTTTTAGCAAAGCGGAAATGTACAATCTAGTATATATATATATATATATATATATATATATATATATATATAGATTGCCAAAGACGAGAATCTCTGAACGGGCCTCATTCTTGGGCTGACAAACGATTCCAATTTAAGGGTGGTTCACCCGATACTAGAGTGGCATCGGGGCTGGTTCTCACTGTGTGCACAGTACAGTAGATTCGAGGCTAAATCACCCCTAATTCGGCAATAGCACTGTTTGCCCGCAAAGCTGGCTAATACACCCATTAGCTCGCGTACACGAGTCAGCGACAACGGTTCAAGGCGAAGCTCTAACTGCCGCGAAATCGCTGTACGTATCATTGACTTGGTCGATTCGCAACGAGCGACAATGCCAGAGCCTATCGATTTACCGTGTCAAATATTCGCTCCGTGATTTTTTTTTCTCAAAGTTTCTCAATTCGACCATTCTAAATTTCTACCCCTCTGAACCGATCCCGACCAGTAACAGCAGCAGTAACCAACTTTCCAACAGCGAGAGTTTCTATGAAGCGAAGCGTATCAGGTGGATTTACCAAAGTCAGCGAAATCCGTAGATTTGATAACGGGCAGCTGGCAATGGACGAAGAAATAAAAATTCATGCACCGGAACGAAGATATTGGAAACGACGTAAGATCACGGTAGCATTCGGTCGACCGATTAGAAACGCTCCTATACATATCGCGTACCGAATGTTTTCATGTAGCGATTTTTCTAAAGTTCCTAAAACTGCATATAAAGCGCTATTTGAACCCAGTATCGCAATTGAGCGACACGTAAAGGGATGACCTGAGCCGAGGAGGATCATCTCCAATGTTCTAGGTGTTCGCAAGGCGTAAAGGCCTGTCCACACGGAGACGCTCTGGCGTTGCGGTCAACTACACAGCTTGTTCGACTACCAGATCCTAACTCCTACTGGCTCACCAGGCCCTTTGGTGATTAACGAGAGGTCAAACCTACGGCACCCAAAGCGCGAGCAAATACTCTACCGAAATTGGGTTCACTGCAGGCCCGATTGAACCACCCGAGTACGAAGGTTTCTCATTCCTCATTCCTTGTTCCTCGTTCCTCATTCCTTGTTCCTCGTTCCTCATTCCTTGGTAATACGGAACGTCCTGGGTCGGACTAGTTTACTCGATTTTGATTTCCTCGCACGAAATACGGAAACACGTAAGAATCCGACCGAAAGAAGAAAAATTGAAGTTTGAGGTGAAAGGCGTGATGAAATTTTGAAAATTACTTAAACCCACGCCAATGGCTATGCAGTTTATTAGTCAATAGAAAATACTTAGCGTCATATCCTATCGGAGCGAATGTCACAGGGAGAAAGGAGATTCCGTGCGAGTTCGCCACTTTATCGGATTAGTCGACTCTTGGGAAAATCCAGAAGGAAAACGCGAACGCCCAATCCTAATTCTTCTTTCTAATTCACTAATTCGTCCCGACGCTCTTGGCTTCTTCCTTGGCGTCGATATTAATCGAGAACCTTCATCCTGCACTCTCCGTTATAGTTATCCGAATTCTTCGACACGCAATCCTTGTACACCTATCACGTTTTGGGATCTCGAAGCTTTTTCTTCCTATTTTCGAAATTGGCCCTGCTTCGTTTCGTTCGATTATGGTTTTCTGCAATTTTTCCTTTATACGTCGAAACAACGTACACGTTCATCCGGAAAAGTTCTTACGGGTATTAAAAAAAAAAGAGGCAATAAATTCGAAATAAAACTTTTCTTCTTTCCTCGATAACTAAGTTTTGGGTATCATCGTCAAAAAAAAAAAAATTGCGAGTATTAGAAAAAAAGTTCTGGACACAAAAAAAAAGTAACTAAATTCCAAGAAAATATATTGAATCCTATAATTTTCCTGATTTCCCCAATGCTACCCTTCGTATCCATACATGTCACGTTCAGACTCATTTTGACTAGCAAGTTCGAGACAACTTTTTTTTTCGAGCTATTGTTTATTCAGAAACGTATCAGTAGCGTGGGTGGGGGCGTCGAAGGGAGGCGTCGGTGGTGTTCGCCGACGCTGGGTATTACGGCTGGTATAGGATAAAGGAAGAGAGGGCCGTGTGAATAGAGTTTCCGGTGGGATGGCGAAGTCCGGTCGGTTTCGCAGACTCGCGCTTCCGGTCAAGCTACCGTTGCCGGTCCGGATCCCCCTAGGACTCCAGGAATTGAACCAACCCTCCGACGGGATGGTTAGCGTCACGGGGAGTGGAGCTTTCGAAATAAGCTTCGCTAATTAAGATATTGATTCTTATTGTCCTCGGATTTGGTCTTGGTGGCTGCAGACACGTCCAGGATGTCAGAGTCTCTCGTATCGAGTCTGTTCATCGTTGCATCTACCATAGAGACCGATCCATTCGGCAGTTTACCGTAGAACCAAACCCCGAAACCTTAGTCCAGCTTCGAACCCACAAAATGTACATTTCGGGACGCATTGATTTGACCCGTAGTACCATAGTGGGAATGTACATTGAGTTAAAGGAAGGTTAAAAGGTACACGAGAAGAACTGGCTACCTGTGGAATCTTCCTGAAACGGGACCCTCGAAGAGTCGATGCTGCGGAGGAGATAAATCGCGAGGAGAGTTAAGGGCAGGAAGGGAGGCAGAGGGGCGCAAGCTTAGGATGGTGGATTTTCATGGGGGTGGTTTGTAAAACCTGAAAGAGACAGCGTGAGCAGCTGCGGGTTAGAGAAAAGATAAAGAGAGGTACAGGAACCAGAGTCGTAAAGGATGACCAGGCTGATAAATATCTTTATGGTCCAGGAGGAGAAATCGTTTGTCGGGATGCGACGGTTCTCTCTCTCTCTCTCTCTCTCTCTCACACACATCCTAACCACTTGGCGGATCCGCACTGAGGAAGACAGACTGCCGGGAGTAAAAACGAAATAGAGGGCTCTCGCGGTGCTTGGAATCGGGTAATTATGAGGATTAATCTTAAGTCCCGTAAAGTCCACCACTTGTGGAGCCACTGTTTTCCGTCTGAAAACCCCCTGGGGATTTTGGGTGCGAACCGATTGCAAGCTCATAGCCTTGAAAAGAGTCAAGACGGGATTCACCTGGAAGGAGTAAAATCTTACACGGGTACGCGAAACAGGTATAGGGGTTGTTGGGGCTGTAGAGAAGCAAAGAGTAACAAAGGCAACCCCTTCGTTAAAAAAATTAGGAACGACTTGAAAATCGACATGAATTCTCATCCTCGTTGCTTCGGGGCGTGTGTAAAGAGTGAGACCCTTTTTTTTTTGTATATTTTTTTTAAAGCCACTTGCCACCCCCTTGCCCTTTATCCTTTTCAACCCCCCACTCGTTCCCACCGAGTCTCTCTCTACACGTAGCGCAGTGCCGAGTACGTATGTAGAACGTCGAAGCTACAGGTGTCAGCGAGAGCAGTATTTTTCAGAGAGCGGTGAGCAAGAGAGAGACCGAGCATGTGTATACACGAGAAAGAAAGTGTGATGGAGATAGAGCGAAGCCAACAGGGAAAGGGACGCTTAAACGTGGCAGGGTAGCCGAGTGCCGGCACGCACGCTGAATCTGCTAAACGTTTTCGCTCGTGCGTGAAATGCCTCGATATCACTGTTTTATTTCGGTCCATTCTCATCTCTTGCTCGATCCCATTCACTTTTTTTCCAGGGACAGACGGAAAATCAAGAGAGCGTAAGAATAAGGTCCGACGAGCCTAAAATTGGAAAAGGACTCATTTTCAAGGTCCGATATTACAAAGACAGTGGGAAGGGGGGGGGGGGGACGACTCGATAAGCGTAGATATAAAAAATTTAATTAATAATTATTACTCGAAACGCAATGGCGATACGCGACCTTAATCCCTGGAAGATTAATGACCTGGCACAGGGAGCCGCGAAAACGCCATGGCGCACCCTGTGGTGGTTGCGGTGAAGCACCCCTACCTTACCCACATTAACGCAATTATGAATTTGTCGCGTTGGGATCTGACAATACAAGATGCTGCTGGCTCCTTCCGCCTTCCAACTCTAGTTCCAACCGCCGCCGCTAAAGACGGGGATGGCGTCCCTGTTAGACCCAGGGGGCAGGATGCTCTGCGGATATATCTTGGCTCGCGGTCCGGGTCAGGATCGTTGCGGTTTGCCGCAGGCGACTGCTGCAGTCTCCTTCCTTCGGCTCTATTCATCCACCCTTATATTCCCTCCGTCTTCAACCCTTTTGGTCTTATCGCTCATCCCCACGCTCATCTACCACCCATGAGCATTTCCAATATCAGGATCCTGCCGATAAGTATCAAGCATGAAAATGTCTGGACGATACTGGACCAAGTTCTGAACTGATCTCCTCGTGGAACAAATCCCTGGACCAGCCTAAATACACGGTACCGGGGTCTTTGAATACTAGCTAGCACCACGTACTGCCTCTGGTCCTTACCTATACCTACTGTAGGTACCCGTGGTGAGTGCCTAGTCAGCCCTTAATATCATAAGAGCTGGACCCACGCAAACAACCCTGGCAGACCTAACATAACCTCCGGTAAGCACTGGAAAGCCTAGTGTGCTCGCATACTAAAGTTGCCCTGGCCTATTATCACTAACTAATAATGGCCCTAATTGAAACGTCGGGCTTTTGTTTCCAGTTCTACCTTCGACCTTTGCGCACTCCATTCCTTCTCCTCTTCGTTCCTTCGACCCTTAAACATCCCTATCGTTGCGTCTTTGGTATGGGGGGGGGTCATCCAGTGCTAAACTCTATTCTGTACATTTCAATCGGCTGATCCGTTAGCTGCGACCTCGTGAAAAGAGCCAAGGAAAAGGCGTGGGTCTTGGATGCTCGGATTCGCGTGTCACCAGGGGGGCTGAAAGGGCGGGGGAGGGGGGGGGGTCGAAACAAAGTTATTTCCTCGAGCCGTCCTCGGGGAAAACTTTGACTGGAATAATAATATTAACGTCTCCTTCAATGCCGGGGATATATAGTGTATAGGGGTTTGTGGGCTATAGAGAAGAAGGAAAGGAGTCTATGGGAGCAATCAACCCTGAAACAACTACCCCATACTATTCCGTAACCGTGATATTTCCTATTCCACGTATAGTCCCTTATTTCTATCTACGTACGTATAGCTACTTGGAACTTGATATTATTCCTCCTGGATGCAATCATATTAGTTCCCGAAGTTATTAGAATATTTATGCGCTTTTGATGTGGGGTTATGCATGATTCCAACCCCCCAGACTGTTATCCGGACTGGTCCCGTAAATATATATACATACACGTGTACACATACGCAGGTGTATATAGAGACCATGCGGTGAATACACAAATCATAGAGTCCTGTAGAGAAAGTGGGAAAATGACATTGTTGCTCCATCGAGAACCGCCTAAGCATTTCGTAGGGGTAATTTTTTCCCCAAATAAATGTGGATGACTGGGTGCCGCGATACAGGGGTTGGTTGCAGTGATAAAAGAAAAAGGTCAAAATCCAAAAATTCTCGAACGTGATATAAAAGTGCAAAAGGATGAACGATAGGTGCTAAGAGTAATAGGTGCTCGTATGCGGGTACAGAGGGTTGAAAAGTTTACCTTGTTGCCGTGGGTTGGGGCTGACCGGTCGTGTGAGAGAGGGTTGATGCTCCTCCGTAAGGGTGGCCTGGCGCGTTTTACTCAAGTAGAGCTGAAACAAGGATTAAAAAGTCAAGGTTAGCGTAGGTGGCTGCTGTGCGGCTGGGGGTGGCGGGGGGTGGGTTGGTTAAGGGTAGTAGGCAGGTAAGCAAGGGATTGCGATAAAAAGGGCTGGTGATGATGAAGAGGCTGGAGTGATGCGTCGTCTAGGTGAGACGTTACTTTCGACGAACGTCGTAAGGGTGAGTATAAGGGTTGAAACGATTTATATGAAACCTTTATCCTCCGGGTGGCATAAGGGGTGGGTTCTTGAAATTTATGAAAGAAGACGCCCGTTTAACCGACTCGCTCAGTCATCCCTCAACGCCGTGGCGAAACCACCCTTCTCCCTTTACTCATCTCCCTTCGCGCGTCCCACCTCAGACCTTTTGGCTTTTCCAACCCCTCCCCCCCCCCTGCTGCTTCACCCTCGCTCGCATGTCAGCCCTTTATTTTATACCGACGAGTCCGAATCTCTCGGTATTAAAGGGGATGGTTCACCCTTTGCGCGTGATCGGGATACCGAAATTCCCGATCGGACGAGACGGGACTCTCTTATAGGGGTTGGGAATCAAAGGGAAGTCAGATACGAGTCTACTACCCTTAGAGGCTGCGAGTACAAAGCTGGACCACCATCAGGCTGTTTAGTCATTGTTAAAAAAAAAAATTGAAAAATTCGTTTCCTCTAACCATTTACCATTTTACGCCAAATACCCCTCTCCCCTCCCCCCCTCCTTTTTTCGTACCCCCCTCTTTCGCAACTTCCACTTGACTAAATCGAAGTCTAAAGTCGTCCGAATATATTCAAAGAGACAGAACTCATAAATACATCCATATACGAGGAACCGCACAAATCGCTCGATGCAAGGGATGGAAATGCGCCCCCTCCCAGGGGTGCGTCTTTTTTTCGCTGGAAGATACGAGAGAGATGCCCTTTTTCATTTTTACTGTACCAGAAGGATATCCATGTCGGATATACCTATATGTATATTCTGTCTCGACCCGCACTCGCGCCCCCACAGGACTGCGTGAGGAAATGGAGGCAGAGTAAGGGCAAGTGCGACCTCAGTATGAGGTCTAGAGGTAAGGTTGGGTCAAACCAGCCAGAAAGGCAGTCCAATTTCTCAAAGCTGTCCAATCCGTGTCGTATGCAAAATCAATCACGCTTCCCCGTAGCCTCTGTTGGTAGAACTGAATATGGCGTCTCCCATATTCGCTTTCTCAAATCCACCAGAAGCCACGCTGTAATCCAACTTCATGGAAAGTTCTCAGCCAGGTCTCGGCTGTTGGGCAGGGGCCTTTTTTTTCATTTATTCCTATTTCTTTGCCACGGGACAGAGCCTGACTCTCTCTCTCTCTCTCTCCACCCCCCTCTCTCTCTCTCTCTCTCGTTCTCTCTCTGTTTTATCTTATATTTTATCTTTCTCTCTTACCCTCTCTGCATCCTATTCTCCTTTGAGCTATATCGTTATCTTCTGTCCTCCATTGTCAATGTGCATATACCACCCTCATATACTCTCATTGTCAGTCTCAGAGATCAGAGAGGATGCTTCCTTGCTCCAGCATCCTCTGTGCATCTCGTCTAGTCAGCTACGAAGCGTGTCCGCGCCGGCCCTACATGGACCCAGGAAACCTGGCAGCATCTGACTTGCTGATTTTTGTCGGGAGTTTGTTCGCGGACCTGGTCCAGCGTCGGTGTCGAAGACGTAGAGGGACGCCGAGCGACGCCCTGACGCCTCCACAACCACCCTTCGACAGTACACCGAGGGTGAGAAAAGTTTAGCATACGCATTTTGTACATTGAAATCCTGACACGTTCAGCCAAGTTTAAATTGAAACTCCCCCCTCCGTTCCCGTAGAACCATCCCTTCGGTCCCGTGACGTCATCGATAGTCGATTCTCCAATTCTCACTGACAGACATTACCGTCCTGGCGGGAAGATTCGAATTTGTTACACTAATATTTTTTTTTATCCATCCCTCTCCCCCTGTCCCGATCCCTCTCTTTGCTCTCTTCCTTCTCTAATCTCCGTATCTACCTTTACTTTCACTATGTATGCAGTCTGACTTATTGGCCACTGTTACTACTCGTCATTGGTGAAATTGCCGTTAGGACTACCTGACATATTTATAGGGGGGGCAGTCCCGCCCCAGAAATCACATGTCAGACCACTTACCGGGCTATTCCCCGGCGTTTCCACCCTAAAAACAATAAAAACGCCCCGAAGAATTATCTGTCGCGTAAAGCACCGTTCAACGGTGCGATCTATGGTCTTTTCCTAGCGATGCTTCTTTCTCTTCTCCATCTCCAACCCCGTCGTCCCAGACCTCCCCCTCCGTCCTCCTCCCTTCTCGTATCTACGGGACAACCCCCGGGATCGCAATCGCGTCGACCCCGTCACTAGGCTGGGGGTTCCATAAAACAGTTATGGCTTATTTATACACCGCGGATGCGGAAGTTGTTACGTCGTTATGTCTCGTAAGTGAGCTAGTAGATATAGCTCACGCGTTACACATAAGGGCATCGTGAACGATAGGGGTTGAAACGAGTATAAGGGATGATTGTGAAAATAGTTTGGAAAATAGAAAAAAAATATATATATGTATATATAGTCCGGTCATGTCTTTGAAGAGCGAAAGAGCGAGAAAAAAAGAAAGAAAAAGAGGGAGAAGGCCAGATTACCTCTGGCTCGCTTCATCGACTCATTGGGGAGGGTATTTTTAATTAAATAATACTAATCCCGAAACGAACCCTCCCCCAAGGAAATCTCATCCGAGCGCCAACGAGAGAAAGAGAATCGGGAGAAAGTGAGGGAACAGGCTTACCGCCGGGCTTTCTCTCTGAATTTCTCTCTGCCTTCTCTATTTCTATATCATTCGTACCTCCTCCTCGTCTCCCCTCTCCCGTCGCCATGCGAATCGTCTCTCTTTTAGACTTCGAATTGTAATTAACATTTGGTTCTCCCATTAGTGTAATTAAAGTGCCATTCCATAATCTAGGAGGCAGGACCACCTTATCTTTCAGACTTCAGCCCCGCTCTGCTGGGGGCCCTTCCGCCCGCCCCCCCTCCTTTCTACAGTTTCAGCCCTTCCGCAATGCCGCCTTTCCTTAGCGCGACCCTCCTTCGCTCGCTCTCCTCTAGCTTCCGCCAGGACGATAACTCCTTTGCCGAAAGGACTCGCGCGCTCGCTGCTCCTTCGCTTGAGAAATCGAGGGAACCCGGAACCCGACGGAGATGGGTTAACGTGGGTATTCGATCGAGAGTCCGTGGTAAGAAAGAGAGGGAAAACTAAGGGATTTGAAAATTCGACCGGATGCCTCGGGCATTGGTGAGGGGGAAATGGGAGGGGGAGGGGGGGGAGAGAGATACGAAGAATGCCCTCGAGAAAATTTACTCGATTTCTATTTCAAAAGTCAAGATAATAGTTCTTGCATAGTGAGTTTCGCGAAAATTTCAAAGTGAAAAGGGGTTCCCGGTAGGAAGAGTCAAGATCCATTGCGAAAGGAGGGGAAGGAAGAGACGATAAAGATAAAGGTCATGGCGTCGGGAGTGAGAGACGGCGGGGAGGTGGGGCGGGTGCTAAAATAAAGAAAAGCAGCCGCGCCAGATAAGGAAGCTCCGTTGACATTTTCCGGTGGTTGAGTTAATAATGCGCCCGGTACACAGGGAGTGGATGAGGTGGTGCCGGGACCCCAGGCGTAGAAGAGGTTAGGGTGCCGCCATTCGAGCTACTCCAGCCACTCGAGCTTCTCCTCGGATCAGCAAAGTGCCACCATAAAGAGGCGCGGATGTGTTTATTCGGGAATTTGCCTTCTTTTTTTTTTTCTTTACTCTGCTCTTCCCTTTTTTTTGCATCCCTTTCTCTCTTCAACCCTCGCTGCTCTTTTTTCCTCAAACCCCAAGGAGACTCTCTCTTATCCTCGCCTCGATCTTATTTCGAAGACGATCCTTCCTACGATTTATATGCTCTCGTTCTCGAGGCCAAGGGTGCAAACCACCCTTGGTCCTTCTCCCTTCCCCGAAGGATACGAGCGAAAGGAAAATAGTTCGGGGGGTTAGAATGGCCGAGGGCAATTATCCTCGTTCCAGGTCCCGGACCGGTTTTAAACGGGTCCAATTCGAATAAACGCGTGTTCTGCGCTTGGCTGCCGGTAGGATAGTCCAGGGAGGGGGTGGCTGGGTCGAACGACTGGGAATAAGGGATGAAGGAGAATGATAAAGAAAAAAAATGGATGGAGAAGAGTTGACAGGGATGACAAGAATGAGCGGGACAAGATTAGCCTCGTCAAGTGTGCGAGTCCGTGACAAAGACCTCTCCTAGGGGATGCGATACCCCCTCAAATCTAGGGGTTGATCCGACCAAGCGGATACCTCCAAGACTGGAACGCGGCACGGAACACTAATGGCATTTTTATTATTTCTTCGCCCGGTCTAATGGGGGTAGTTTGGTCCATTGGACGGCTGACAGGGTTGACAGCTCTTCGCGCCTCCCTTCGTTCCCGTCCCTTGGACTAGACTCGTCTCTCCTGGGGAGGCCCGGACGCAAGTCACCTAGATCAGCCCCGTGGTCACGTCGTCACCGATAAACCTTGACATCCCTGAAAGGATTACGTTCGCAGGGTAGCTGGACATTTCGAGTTAAGGACAATCGACGGGGGATGATCCTGGTTCACGTATTTTCTTGCCAAATCTAAACTTCCTTCCTAATAAAGCACACGGGATGCGAGCTTTCGCCATTCTGACACCCCGATCAAACCCCTGCACAAAAATCATCCCCTAAGGAAGATTATTAGTCTAATCGACGTAAAGAATCATATCGCTAAACATAGACCTACCGAACGACCAGTACATTCACAGCGTCTACCACCTCACACGTAAGACTAAGGGATGGGACCCCTGATACGGCATAAGGCTAGTAGCCCAGCCAGGAGATTGGTTCAGTCCCAACTTTGATGAATGAGTCTCGCACAAAGTTGAAGTATGGTGAAAGCCGGTGTGGCTGCCCGTGATATTAGCAGCTGCTTTTAGAATCGCTAATGACTAATGGCGCCGAGAAGAAGAAGGGCGAAGCGGGAGATAATGAAGGGGGGGAGGATGCATGGACCAATGGGCGAATGGGTACGCGGATAAGCGTTTCCCGTTTTGAGTCGATGGTTTCCACAAGTAGTAGCCCTGGCTGCCCTCTTGTCTCTTCTTCGACTGTACCCACTATATCTGTATATGACGTATGTATATCACGTATGCCAGGGAATTTATCCATATCAGAGGCGGAAAGTGGGCAAAGGCTCAGAACGGTGGTTTCTCGCGAGTCAAATAGTCGCTGGGGAGAAGTAGGATGCGCGGTTACTGCGAGTATAGCTGGTTCTGGGATATTTCAGGCAGGGCTGGGCTCAGGGTGCAGAGTACGAAGCGAAGGGCTGGAAAAGTACTTTAATATACGGGAATCCCCTTGGCCAGGAACTCCGAACTCGGACAGACTCCCACTCATCCGCTGTACCATCGCATGGCTTCGGATGAAATTTCGCGTCTTTGACGTGACCCTCCGCCCTTCCTCTACCGACCCACCCCATTCGGCCCTTCAACCCCTAATAGCCTCCTCTACCGGCTGCCGTTCTCTAACCTGGACCCCGACCGTGTATGCCCGGCTTTACTATGCACTTGCAGGATCGTTGCAGTTTACCCATAGTGGAATCGGCTTTGACGACGACGCCGGGCGTCGGCGTCGGCGTCCTGGCGAAACGACGCAAAACTCCTCGACTCTTATTCCCCGGCTCTAATGGGGATGCATTTTACGCGAGCGCCAACGGCTGCACGGGGTGCGTCGTCACCTGCTACCTATCTACATACCTGTTCCACCCACCTTCCCCAAGGTCTACCTACCCCAATGACCACCCGACTCAAAGGGTTCCTTTTTCAAGCCCTTCCACCGGGTCACTCACTACCCTTATCTTTCTCTTCTTATTGTTTCTGTATATCCATATCTCTCTCTCTCTCTCTCTCTCTCTCTCTTACTCGAAAAGCTCACGAGAAATCAAACTCGGCAGCTTCCTAGAACGAAGGGGTAAGTTTACTTAAGGGAGTAAAAAAAAGCTTCGTAGAAAAAGAGTCCCGAGACGTAAGTGCACGGGAAACGGAATTAGGACCTCACGTGTCTGGGGTGCGAAATCTCTTGAAATTTATAAGAAAAAACTTGGACATCCTATTGAAAGTTCAAAGGATTCTCTATGTGTCTTCTGTCGCTCTCTTTATTCTCTCTCTCTCTCTCTCTCTTAATCCTTTCGCTCGACAGGGCATTGTGCGGAAGCACATTCGGCACTGAACAGTACTGAGCCACTGCCGGACTCTCTCAGGGACTTTGCGTAATTGTCTCTCGCGTGATTACCTACCCCTTCCTCTAAGTCCTACCACCTCCTCCTTTTCACCCCTGACCAAACCGCCGACCCTCTGCAACCCTTCTCTACCATTATATTTCGAAATCACTCGTTAGTCCGACGACAACCACCGAAACCAGTGAGACCGTCAGTATCAAAGCTACCCCAAGAATTTTTGGATCTTTTACGTACTCTTGCCGAGAGGGGTGAATGAAAGACACACGCACACACCCACCCTGATTCATACAAATGACCCAATCGTCACGTGGTGGGTCTGCGGATAAACAGGACGATAGAATAGGCTGAATTAATCCATAACGTATCAATGAGACGGAAGAGCGCAAGAGTACAGTACATAACAAAAGTAATTGAATCGTGATTGATAAATAATAAAATCGACGTGAGGCGCGACGTAATGGTTTCCCGGCTGTCTGAGAATCTACTTTCCGTCACCTCATTTCACGAGCAGCAACACAGACCCGGTATAATAATCGTAAGAAGAAATGAGTCTTTCCCTCTTATCGTAAGAAGAAATTTATTTATCTCTCATCTCCTGCATCCATATTCGCGTCCCCCTTCCTCTCTCCCTCGCCGATTTCTTACCGAACCGAAAAGATCCTGCAATCAGTAGAACCAATTTCAAAGCGTGACGGATAGTTCCCTGTGTAATTGCGACACGGTCAAAGATGCAGGGATGGAGGTGGGACAAGGACAGAGTGAAATGGAGACTGGCCTATAGAAAGAGAGAGGTACAAGGAAGAAAGAGGAAACGGAAGACCAGTTCGTTCTATGAAGTGGAGCCAAGTACCAGGCCGAATCTGTTTACTTCGGATAATAGAAGTAAATGAACGTTTCTATACGAAACGAAACGAGCCAATGGCGGCCCTTCTGTTTCCGAAGGAGCAACAAGAAGAAGACTTCCGGCAACCCTCTTCTCCCTATCAGCAAGTTCATTCTCCAAACTCCCGTCCATCCATTCGTTCCATCCACCAGTGACTCCTTCGACCCCCAGCTGATCTGGTAAACCGAGGGACCGGATCCCACGGGAATAACTTCCGGAAGCCGCGAAGGAACCGCGAGAACAGTCCGGTCATTTATCTTGTTATCGGGATAAACCTTCGCAAGGATCTTCCTGCCTGATTTTACCAGCCGATGTCCGTCCAAGGACATGGACCGAGGAGGAGGAAGCTCAGAGGCTTCAGAGAAGTGGAGAAACAGTCTAGGTGGCTACCGAGAGACGGTTTAGGATGGAGGAGGGTTCGGAGCAAGGATTGAAAAATGAGAATCAGTTTTTGGGTGAAAACAGTCAAGATAAGGTAAAAGGATAAAAATGACGTTAGGGCAAAAAAAAACCAGCTTGTGCGGCCAAGACGTCGCGGTTCGGCAGTTCTTCTCGTGCTCTCCGTTCGGCGTCCGGCATTCGTTCTGAAACTTTGCTAACGAGGTTCGCTGCTAATCACCGACAAGAAGCCATTCGCGTGTAATTTGTTTATACTCCAGCATCCCTCTGGACCATAACTCCTCACGTAGCGTCAGAGGATTGCGGTAACAACGGTAAAGGCGTCGTTAACGTGCATATCCTCGCTTCGCTCGCTCCCGTTCTCTTCCTTTCCACCCTTATTTCACTCCCTCTCCCGGCAACCCCTACGTCACTGCGCAACGAACGATTAACACTAACGCAATTTCACTTACGGAAATAACGAAGTGTCAATTTGAGTGAATCGTAACGAGGTTATATCCAAGGCGGACCGGGGGAGGTCGTTGAGAGCCATAGAGGTAGAGCCTGAAGGATCCTCGGATGAGGATGGAAGGAAGTGGGGCTGTGAGGTGGGTGCGGAAAGTGAAAAAGTACCTGGTCCCTTGTATATATACATACACATACATATCTATAGGTGGAGCTAGTGAATTCCTGCTGCTGCTCTCGGGAAGCAGCCTGCAGAGGATGAACGGCGTAAACGGCGTAAAGCCCGCGACCCCGACCCCTATGGCTGATCTACATATCAAAAAGGCAATCCGGAGAACTCGCTTATGTAAACGGTGTGGGAGGCCGCGTGTCGCACAATGAAAAGAATTTAAATCCAAGCGCTAATAAACCAGCTCGCTCGGTACTTCGCTTCCTGCGCTCAAGGCCACTGACGAGCCATTCCGAGGGGCTAAGCTTTTTTAAGCTCGGGATTAAGGCGACGGGGTAGCAGCTTGAAGAATTTCAACTTGTACCGCGGGTCTGGGGCTGCTTCCTTATTTTTTTACCCCTGGTCTTTGCCGTTACGCGATGGGACTCGACGTACGGGGACGAGCTTGGATGCTGAAAGAATTTCAGCGACCCCTGACGGGCCGAGGAGAGGAAATAAAATTCAATTGAATCTTTAACCGTGTATCCTTGGAATATCCTGGGAAATCGTGGAACATCCTGGACCTGAGGGTGGTTACTGTGGCAGTCACTGCTGGCGTTCAAAGCAATCCGAAAGGGCGAGGGAACCCTTTCGCACCCCTAATTCGAGGATTCGTCAGGGTGCACACGTGCCATTATGCGAAAAGCTCTCATTAGCATTTAATACGCGAAACTTTGATTCCGCGGTCAGAGTGCGAGGGGGGAGAAGGTGGAGCAAGAGGGGCTGCGATGAGGATTGGACCACTCTTGCTGATTGCGAGATTTCGACTACAACGATAACTCTGCTTCTGCTTTTCTAGCCTGAGCAGCCAACCACCCAGTCAGCCACTCGATAAGCCTCGTCCCGAATTACTATTATTTTAATGCCGCGTCCTGCTCGAAAAGCCGGATTTAATGTCCCTCGTTATCTATCTGAGCTGCACCTTTTACGAGACGGATGCTGCTCTTTCCGCTCTTTGCTAATACCTGATATTTCCCGGTTATCGATGGACCTGCCGTACTAGAGAGATCTTGGATAAGGGAAAGAGTATAGAAGAAAAGGTTGCAAAGTCAGTGTCGCAACTATGACTAATCGATGAAAGGGTTAGAAAATCATTTGGTCCAGGTGCAATATGGTGTCCGTATAAAACGTTCTATTTAATCGGAACCCAGAAAATAGGTTTTTAATTGAACCGCAGAAACCGACAACGTTAATAACTCGATACCCCATCACGGTCTCGCGGTTAGATAATTAAGAAATACTTTATCAGAATTGAGACACTGTCTCGCCAGATGAGAAGGATGTTGAGGATAAGAAACGTATTTACCGGATCTCAAGAAAATCCATTGCAACCGAGACGCCGTGTCTGGATGCTGTTTTCATTGTTATGAATATCATCCCCATTATTTCCCATGACAATAAATAGACGCGCTTAGCTGCTTCCTAGCCTGAGCTACTGGTTGGATGAGCTCAGACTAGGATTCGTTCCCAGGATGCAACGTTTCTCGCACATCCACCCCAGCTACCTAACCAAGTCAACCAACCGCCCACCCAGCAGCGTCCTCTTGGCTCTGCCCCTACGTTGTTACCAGCGTCGGAGCTTGGCTAATGTCTTTTCTGTGTTACGTCCTCGTCCCTCGATGGCAGGAAGGTCCTAACGCATTATCCTATTTCGCGTCGTCCTTCAGCGCCATGTCCTTCGTTAAATTACACATCGTACACCAGGAGCCGAGCTGTACCTACGATTATAGTACCAGGGTCCAGCAGGTCTGCCTATAGTTAAAATCCCTACCAGCAATGAGAAAGGTGGAGACGAAGACTGGGGTACGCCTGCTGGAACCCACTCCCAGGTTGTGGTCACTGCGGTACCCAAAGCCAATGGCGTCGCGACGCTGCCTAAGGTAATGTAAGGGAACGTGAGGTAAGAACCAGGCAATTTGTTGGTATCAGGTGCAGGTCGTGTCTCAAGTTGTAAGCCTTCCGGGGCTGCAATTAACTCGATTACCAGCCTGTAATATCATGTATCTGTAGGGTCCACCAGGACGCGGAACTCGTTAAGCCCTGGGCTTTGGGTCCTGGGACCGTCGGAGCTAGAAGGTCTCTATTCCCAGTAGAAGATCTTGGTCTGGTAGTCATAACGCAATTCCCATAGATATTGAGGAACAAAAATAGGATACAAGACACTATGATACTTTTTATTTATACTGAACCAGACCTGGTCTCTTCATATGCATACAGATGAGCACATATAGATATTAGCGTCATGGGATGCCGAGACCAGCCCGGAGGATGATCTCGCGACGTTAACGTACGAGCATCTACTTTTCATCCTCCTCGTCGTCCACACCTCCTCTTTCTCATCCTGGTAGACCTCTGGAAAGAGACCCATCCCTTCTATCCAGGATAACTCTGGTTCGATTCATATATTCATAGCTGGGCACAAAGTTGGGGACGTATGCGCCACGATTGCCACCGGTCGCGACCTTCTGCATATATCACAGGAAGTGATGGAACGGCCCCCAGACGGGTCACCCTGTGTCGAGAGGAGGCCTGACTGATTGCCAACTCCCACACGGGTTCAGGATCAGGATCATCCTTAAATTTCTATCCTGGTCCGTACACCATCCTGCTTCTCAACTTTGCACCTTGTTTGCATCCTCCTACATTGCTCCTTCTATGCGTTTCCGGTGGAACCTCTATGGCTCCATGCAGTAAAGCTACGACGGTCTAAGGTAGTTTTCTGATAACTATTCAAGATCACTTTTCTCCTGAAACTAAGACTGTCTTCACTAACGGTCTACGGACTAATCCAGCAGTCATTAGTTAACGAGTGAGAGGACGTGACATTAAGCCGCGCGAGACGCTACTGCTACCTGGCTGGGCTGCAACTTTACTGCGTTTTAATGCTCTCGAGGTCGGGAGACGACGCCCAGCGTCGGAGGCGTCGCAGAGAGACGGGAGATTCGCGCGCTCGAGTGTGTTTACGAGCGCGTCCGTATTAGCTGGATGTTGTCAAGGCTTAATTGCCGCTGCTCGTAACTCACTCGCGCCTTGACGTCACTCTCTCTCCCCCCCCTCTCTCTCTCTCTCTCTCTCTCTCTGCCCCAGAGAGAATTCTCTCCCTCGGTAAATCCGTCGGGAAAGTCCACTCGAGGAGAGGCCTCAGCAGCCAAGGCGTCGGAGCTTGAAGAAGAGTCGAGGTCCTTTATGGGGTAAGATTCGCAAGTGACCATCGTGCGACCGTAGGAGGGTTAGAAGGCTGGCCGAGGGAATGAACGAGCAAGAGTATGTGTATGTCGGGGAGGTTTGAGCCATGGCTGAGAATAAGGGAAGTTGCGCGGGGGGGCGGAGGGGGAGAAGTGTTGTAAGGGTGGGTGGGATAGATCGAGGCCTAAGCACGTTCTCACCCTTGGCGTTGGTCGTGAGGACCCTCGGAGGGCTTAACGAGCGGCTTTGTCATCTCTCCGCTCTCTCTTAATGATGGTTCCCAGCGGCAGGGCGCGTAAATAGGACCACCTTTATACATGTAAGCATACATACGGCAGAGCCGTCGCGTCATTTTCTGCCGTAGCTCCGCCACCCCTCCAGACCCCTCCCGACAACCCCAACGAAAGACGTCGCTGCCCCCACGATTAGACCGAGCGTACGTGGCGACGACGTGGCATCGCGACGCCCGCTGGGCTTCCCACGTGGGAATTCCACTAGACGCGTGTAACGCGGTCGTTAGCCGCGATTAATGTGCGTGCCGTGAGCCCAGATTTATCCGCGACTCCAGCCGACGCTAGACCATACGGCTGCCATTGGGAGACGTTCTACGTGAACCAGGCGTCCGGCACTCTAGCCAGTTCTGATAGGTATGCTAATGCGTCCAAGGGGTAAACCAGGACATAACGGGATAGGATTTCGCTAACTATAAAAAGGACGAAATGCTGACCAGCATCCGTTGGCCTCTATGGACCGGTCGTAAAGTTTTGAAGCTGTGGATAAAAAAGGAGAAAAAAAAAGGGGGGAAATACGTATATTTTGTATCCAGGGATGCGAATCTGCGGCCCTTGTCTGCTTTAAGATTCCAGCAGATTAATGGACTCTCATTTAAATACAAATCTCCTGCTGATACAGAGGGTAGGCGTATGGCCAGTGAGCGCAGCCCAGGGGTGAGTAGGGTGCTGGGCCGAGCCAGGACCGAAGTGTGTTTGCTGTCCGAGTAATGACTCGGGATGGGTCACCGCCGTCCCAAGGCAGGGTCGTCCTTGTCTCCTGCTCCTGGTCCTGGTCCTGCTCTTACTGCTGGAATGGACGCACGGAGAATGGCCATGCAAACAAGGGTCCTTCTAGTCGCCATTGCCGCCACCACCGACATCAGCAACCCCGTCGGCTGGACCAGCCACCCTAACCGCCCCCCCGCCCCCGTCATCCCCTTTGGCTCTTAGAACGTCCTTCAGACTTCTCCTAATTTTATTTAACGTCATCGCTATCCCCCTTTAATCTCGACGATCTTTTCAGATCTTCCACCAGACGGACGTTTACCGATCGTGAAAGTCCAATTCTTTGGGGATTCCCGGCTTTTTACGAAATTTTCCATTCGTTTCCTCAACTTTTCTTATACCTTCTCCTTCCTTGCTTCTGTTCTTTGTCGCGGTCTCGCCCGGGGAACGAAACGAGCATAAATCGTTAGGGACGATTTTTCGTCGTCGATTTTACACACCATTTACCAGGGACTGTCGCTTCCGCACGGTCGTCTCGTATCACTTCGTTGGGGACGTCTAGTGGGTCACGACGTATCCCTTTACTGGGACGTTGGGACGCTCTGGGCATTGACGATCAGTATGTACGGTCACTCGGAGGGACGACGTCAGTGACGTTGACGACGCTTGCCACGAAGGCGGAAGTGTTACGTCTAGCCGTAAGACGAATAAAAATATTTCAAACGGACATGTATTTTTACATATTTTCTTAACTCGACACACATATATATATATATGACGTATTATAACGTCATAATAAATCATATATATATATATAATCATACGAGAATATGTCTGTCACATCAATTCGTGGAAGACTCATCTTCTCTTTGTAAAATCGAATCCTTCGATTTACGTGAGAATCGTAAACTCCCGATAGGCTCCCTCCCACCCTCCCTCCCCCCCTCTCTCTCTCTCCTGACTCGTTCTCCAGAACATCCAGGACTACCGGATCTAAGGGGCAAGCAATAAAGCGGAGTCAAACATTCCTTAAAATCAGTGCTCCTATCGCTCTGGGATTTGTAACGGAGAGAGGAGGCTGTGCCACGAGACTGTGAGAGCGCGAGAATGGAGGAAACAGTGAGAAAGAGAGAGACGGAAAGTGCGGGAGAAAGAGATTGGAGAATCAGCAGTGGAAAAAGGAGGAGAAGACGAAATCAAATCAAAGTTGGTAGAATCCCGAATCCCGAGGTGGATCGAAGGTGAATCCAGGAAATAGTGGGGGAGAAGGGGGGGGGGGCAAGAGGATGGGTATAGGAAGATCCTAGAACGGAGGAAGGAAGAATGGTTGGCTGGCTGTTCTCGCCGATCAAATTTTCCAAAATGGCTTGAGCTCCATTAAACAGGTCCTACTTCTCTGGCAAGGTTGACTAACCCGTCGCAAAACGCTCGACGAATTCCTCAGCCAGGCCAATTCCTGCGTTCCCATTCGTATTTTTATTCTTTTTTTTTTAAACTTTTTTTTATTTTTCCCATCCTCTCTCGCTCACGACTTTATGCTCACTCCTGGACCATTAAAGAATTTCAAGGACGAAGAAGATCACGGATCAGACACTGGGACTAAACTTATCACAGCTACCGAACTACCACTGGGTCCCATCCTGCTCAGGCTGATGCTTTAGAAACCTGGTAAACATTTTCGCTCTGTACTGCACTATAGTGTATTGAACTCTAGTGCGACATAGTATATTGTACTGTAGCATACCGTGAGATACACTACTGTGCTGCAATACGATACTGCGCTGCTACGCTCTACTCGTCGTAAGTTTCCATATCTACTCGGGTTACCAGAGTTCTCAGGGTATCGACAGGTTGTCTACTTTGGCTCCATATTTACCCGGTCTAATATCCACAATGTCTTGTCTCGTGTGTCTAAGCTCCAACACGTTCCGGTTCCGTTCCCGGTCTCAAGATATCCGCTTCCTCGAGATCCCCCGTCAGAAACAACCCTTGCCAGGTTCCACCCCTTGTGAGAACGGGTCAAGAAAATACGACGTGCATCCCCGTACGTATCTATTAATTGGAAGTTGCATCGAAGATTTGAGTACCTCAGGGAGTGATTACCAGCCTGGAACAAGGGACCGGGGTCCAGTCGAGGTCCCTGGAGTCAATTGAGAAGAAGCAAAGGGTCCCATAGTTTTCCTAGTTGCCGAGGTTATCGTTTACGGTCCTGGCCAAAGGGATGCTTTGCTGCCCAGGATGATCTCATCTTAGGGACGATCGTAGATCCTGCAAGGACAGACCTTAGATCTTCGACTTTGTCCTTGTCCTCCTCGTCCTGGTACACCGGGTCCCACGACCCTCGACGTGGCAAATTGAGCACACACCCTCTTCTCCACCCTTACTTGATACTCGGCGCAGCCATCCAACCCTCCACCCTTCGGACTCGCCGACGCGATATATGTCTACCATTCGACAGACAAACTGCTCCCTCCATTCTTTATTCTTTTCCCTATCGTATTTTCTCCTCCTTTACCATAGCTCACCTAGTACCCGTCTACTCTTCCTCTCTGGACCACTTTCTCCCTCTGGTTCGGAGTCCTTCTGGCAATCGGATGGGTGACCTAACCTAACTTCGGTCCTACTGTCAGGAGAACAAGCACGGCATATAGGCAAGGAGTCCCTAACACGGAAGTACACTTTAGGTATGGCTCACGCTTCGAGGATTCACGAGAGGAAAGATAACCTGGTGTTCACGTTTCCTTGCAGCATCAAAAAGATGCAGGACGATTCTCGAAACAGCAAGAACCGTACTGGTTGTAATTATTTGGAAACGAGAGGCATTTACTGTGGTCCTGCCGTCCCCTCTTCTTAGGTCCTGGTACTGCTGAATGCTGGTAGGCACCCATCCATCCGTCCTTGTTACTCGTCCAACAATTTTCCCTGGCCCCTGGCCCGACGATGAGGTAAATACAAAATTTAATAGAAACTTTGTTGTTGACGAAGACGATCCTGAAAGTTTGCGACCAAACCCCCCTTGCACTTCCATCCTTACCCGTTCGCCATAATGCGTGACGGGTACCGGATATTCTCTTTGTCCCGTATCACGGCAATTAGGCCATTACTTTAATTACATATATGCTGACATCAATAATGCATCCTACCAAAACAAGCTCTTCTACACGGGACCTGGTCCTTCTCTTCCATTTGAACTCTTGTCCTTTCACTAGGAGCGGCTTGGGTCATTGGGAAGGCTGCCAGGCCAAGCAAAAGCTTCGCGATGGGAGCTTTTCATAAATGGTTGAATGACTCAGTTTATCAGGATGGAGTCGCCATTGGCCATCAATGATCTTGTTCTTGGTCCAGTGAAGATAGGTCTAATGAGCTTACAAAGAATGGTTGAGCAAAAAAAATCATGTCCAAAGTCCGAATGGGTTGACTGAAGAGTGTGATGAAGTTGTGGCGTCGGGACGCTTTTACGTCACAGCAGCCCTGCACGAGATAAGAGATGTGAGATGAGCGTGTGGTAAGAGTGACGAAGATCCCTGAAGGTTTCCAGGAACGGGATAGCAGAGGCGGGATGTTCGTGTCAGGAACCCGGAAGACGACGAGGACAGGACGGGGCCGTATGAGAGCGTCGCGTAATTATCTCGGTTAGGCGTCGCGGAGCGTCGTGGAGCGTCGTGGGGTGCTAGCAGCTCCTTGTGAAATCCCTCTCGGTCTCTCCTTAGGACTGTCTCGGCAGTCTCCGGCGTGGCGCAGAGGAGACGGAGAGCAACGCACAGCCTAGACCAGGAGGCAAGACGAAGGACGAGGATCAGGATGAGTAGGAGAGAGTCTCTCCCACGTTAGCTAGTAAACCCAATTTATTTCGTTCTGGACAGGGAGGTGAGAGCGAAACGAGAAAGCCCTTTCGAGGCGCCAAACGGTGATGCCACCGGCGACTTGTGAACCACTTGTCGCTGTTACGGCCCCATAAATTCGCCAGCCCAGGACCGAACGACAAGCCAGGGCTCTGGCTGGTCCCTTAGATTCGTGTTTGGATGCCTACTTACTTACGGTTACTCAGCCTGGAGACTAGTCACCCTTATTCCTCTTTCCAACCCTTAGCCATTCTGAGCCTCGAACCACCTAAGAAGTTGACGGTTTGGGTCTTCCTTTTGTAGTTTTCTGTATACTATATACATATACTTCTTGGTCTATAGTGATTGATAAATTTTAAAAATATTTAATCGATAGATCTTGGTACGCGAGACGAAGAGTCAATGGACGTCCCGAGGGATGCTGAAGTCATCAAAGGATCCTCCAGTTGACGGGATGCGGGTCAGGAAGTAACGGGTTCAGATTGAACGATGGAGTACGAGGTGCTAGTGATGTTAAAGGAGGACGCAGGTTAGGCTTCCTGCATCCGACGTCTGGTCGAGTAACATAACGTAATGTAACAAGATGAAGTCAGTGGTGTATGACGTCACGGTCGTGAGCGTCGCGCTAGCTGGCTTCCTGGCTGCTCAGCTTCCTGGCGAATGTTTCCGTAGAACGAAGCCCGTCAACAAAGGGTGGCCGCCTACGGTAAAGCGGAGCCAGTCCCTTTGGACCCCCCCTCGCAACCCAGTTTCAACCCACTTTCAACCTCCCCGACCGTTTCGCACAATATCCCAGTAGGCTGTGCGCGACGTCGTCGCTACCCACACCGACGACGCTTTCTCTCAGTGCCTCTTGGAGTCCGACGCCCGGCGTACAATGTGAAACAGTCGCGACTCGGACAATGGCGAGTTTCCATAGAGACTTCAGGCAACCTTTACCTGGCGGTATACGGTAAGGGCTAAGAGGGTGGAAGCCGCGCGTCGATTTACTCTGTATCTTGGAAAAGGAAACTGAGAGTAACGACGATGCCGAAACATACGGACGACCGACGCCCAGCGTTATCTCTTGGCGTCCTCGTCTGCACGAAACATCAGAGTTAGACGTGAGGTTGGGTGGAGGTGGGGAGGGTCTGAGAGTAGAAGAGGCTGCTCAGGCTGCTCAGGCTGTTCGACTGTTAAAGGTTGTTCAGACCAACTGGAGGCGGACAGGCAGCCAGGGTGGTCCAGGGGGTGGACCAGGGAGTCAGGCACCCAGAGGATGCTGGAAAAGGAAGCTACCTATATATGACGTCCCCCATTCAATGTCGTACTTTGAAAACTTTGGACGTTTAGAGAAAGGGTAGCTGACTGCCGAGGACGTATTGTAAAGCTTCAGCTTCCAGGGAGGACGTCGAGCGCCGCGACGTCCCCCGGAAAGAGGGATCTCGACTTACGTTCAACTGCTACGAACAAGCGGTCCAGAGGCAAGGGGTGAGTGGGTCGAGGATGGGTTTTCGATTTTCTCTAGGCCGTCCAGAAAGCGGAAATGATCGAGGCGCACAGTATACCGGAAGTCTGTGTGAAAGGGGAGGCTAGGGAAGAAGAATAAAACAGCGGATGGAAAAAAACACACACATACACCTATAAGAATGGACGCGGGTCGACGGGAAGTAGTAAAGGAAACCGCGGAGCCCGAATGAAAACTAGTGGCTCGAGCGCGTTTAAACTAAACTCCATAAACTCTTATTACCGGAAGCCAGCCAGTGGTATATTAATGCAGCAACACTTTGAGCAAGTTTTACAGTGAGAGAGTAGTAGTGGCGGTGGGAGTACTGCCAGTGCTTTCTTCCCTTTACGCCCATCCTCGGTTAGCACTCTATATAGACCCCCCTGCTTCCTGCCCCCCCCCCCCCCCCACCCCGGCCTAGAATCCTACAAACGAACACAAAGAAGACCCGCAGCTAGAAATCCACCAACCCCCATGAGCTATGAGCGTTAAGCGTAAACGGATTCCACCGTGAAGCAGCATCCCTCCGGTCCACCCCCATCCAACCCCTTAAAACCCTTTTCATCTTTACCACTTTGCCTATTTCCCACTTGCTCCCTCGATCTTATAATTTGACAGTGCGCCGTACCGGTTCAGATCTTCTTCAGGCTGACTCTATGCAGAGCTGGGTTCTTTTTCCTTATAAACTTTCGTGGACGCTTTTCGAGCTAATGGCGGATGCTTTGAAGGTTGACATGTATAGCGAGTATCGATAGAAGCCGAAGCGTCGGACATGGAAAGACTCTTGGAGGAGGACTTGGGCTAATGACGGCCAAGCGATGATGGAGGTTGCGGAGGTTAAAGGACAGGAGGAGTCTATGTGGGAAGGACGCTGCCAAAGGCCAACAGGTCGCCATTAGAGCGTACTGTTTCCAACTACTAATAGCCAATTCATGTTACCATCCAGTCAGGACCAGGGCTGCACCCTCGGCGAACCCCAGCATCGAGTAAGATCGACGCCAGCGCACCGACGTCGCCGTCTAAATAGTGACTCGACCCCATACCCGATCGACGGTATTGACAGTAATTTAACGAACGACAAGGCGTCGCCGCAATTAGCGTATTTAGCCTCACCATTTTGCGCCCACCCTAGTGCCCTCAGTCAACGAAGGAACGAGATCGTCGCTCGTTCTCTCTAGGCGTCCCCGGGTGTCCAGTAGCCTTCTCTTGGGTTACGGGGTCCGCTAGTCGAAAGCCGCCACCAGCGCAGCATCCCTTGGTCCATTCCAGAAAACTATACCTATGGCTGACTCTCCATCTCCTGCTTCTCTGAATAGGAGTTCATCAGACGAGATCGCGTTGCCGACCAGTGGGGATGCTGTTTTGAGGTTATGGTCCAGCATCAGCTAGGTAGGTGCTGCTGAACCACGTGATACGTATAGACACGAAGGCTTACGGTTTAGGTGTAGTGAGACTTTGAGGGAGGGGGAAAAAAAAAATTAAGTGTTATTGGAAAATTATGATGGCGTATCTATATGGATCGATATTCATTATTCTATAAAGTCTATATTCCAAGAGGGTGGAATATTCTTGGTCTTGCGCATTCTGCCCGCGTAATTACGAGGGGAAAATTAAGTACCGACGCAGCCGTCAGTCCGTCGGTCCGTCAGTTCGTCGGTTGGCGTCTCTCTCTCTCTCTCTCTCTCTCTCTCTTTCTTTCCAACGAGTGTAAGCGGAACAGAAGATAGAGAGATCCTTTGAGATCCAGGGTAGAGCGGGTATTCACGACAAAGACAAAGACAACGACGGTGCAGCCCATAGCGTCTTGGCTCAACCAACCTAACTAACCTAACCAACCTAACCAATCACCAACCTCCCTTAAGATCTAAGCGATGGATCGAGCCACAAAGCGCCCATTAAAAGATCATATCAGCTACTGCTCCTTCAGCATCTGAGATTCAGCGAGATCCCAAACGTGCCTCTTCCATCCGTCTCATTCCGTCCAAGTGAATGAGTCTAAGAAGGGGTTGGTAGGAATGTTAAGGACTAGACCGGATTCGTACGAGCAACTGCATCTCGGATGCTGTGAGTAATAGGACCATTCCCATCCCGTAAGACGGTAGAGAAGGACGCTTGGGTTCCATATAAGCCAGAAACCAGGATAAGATAATTTTATGAGTCTCCGGGTGCGTAGGCATCAGCTGCGTCCTTGGATCTGATCCCAACCCGACGTCTCTTAGGCACCCTGACGCCAGCCAGGCCCAAGCTCACCCTCTCTAATGTGAGTTAATAATATTCCCCTATTTTTTTTTTAAAAAGTCACTATTTTATTTATAAGCCCTACGCCTTAGCTTCAAACTTTTCCAAGTCTTTTTTTTTCCTTTCACCCCTCCCGTGTAGCCACCGAAACTTCTAAGTTTCTTGCGCATAATCGGCTGGGTATTAGGTAACGCTTCCGTCGCCAGTTGGAGATCGAATGAGCTAAACCGGCGAACCTGGAGCGTTTAGACGGACAAAAGGGCCAGGGTGGGGAGCCACAAGGAAACCCAGGTTGGGCTCTATGGCGTCGGAGGGCCGGAGTCCAGGACAAAAGGTGGTCGCAGCGGCGACGGCAATTATCGTCGTCGACGTGCAAGCTGACTGGGCTTCGTTGAGTTTCCAGCCAACCACGTAGTCGTCCAGACCAGGAACACCCTGACCGGTCCTAGGGAAGTTTCTCTTAGAGGTTTCAAGGCTTCCTCTACAATGTGCTCCGTAGAACTTTTACTCGCGAAGAAAATTTCGCCTCGTTTTCCTCCTTACCAAGAATCGCCCAAGTCGATTGACCGTTGCGTCCAGTTTACTTTTTTTTTTTGAATTTCCCGCCTCAATCGGAGCCAGAAGCCAACCAACTGGCGTTACGCTATTTCCTTGAATTCGGCAAGCGGAAGGAATCGCTTCTAGATGTAATCCATTGGGAATCTCAGAATTCATCCGAGACGTCTCTTGCGCAACACAACCAATTACAATATTTTCCACGAGAGCGACGGCAGCCTCTCTCTCTCTCTCACTCTCTCACTCTCTGAGTATATGTAAATTAGACTGCGGCTTCTCCGTTGAAAGCCGCCTTTCTACCGGGGCATATGGGAGCCGCCCGTGTTTGTATTCTAATTTCGAGCTTCGGTTCTCGTCAAGTTCTCCTCGCCGTGCGTATATACAAGAGAATCTGGAGAAGATGCCTGCGAGAGCGAGAGAGACAGATGGATAGCAGAGTATAAGAGTGCAAGAGAGAAAACCCATGCATTTCTTAACTGCATATCCTTCGTCTCTCGAAATCGCATTTCGACTAATCCCCCCCCGCCCGCCTCCCCTCCAAAGACTGATTTTCTTCCCTCGTTCCGTCATTCCTTCTTCCAATTTTCCATCACGCTCTGACGCCCCTTCATTCGCACCCCTACCTCCCCCCCTCCCCCCTTACGTCAGCTGCCTGCTACTTTAATACACGTAAAATTAAAATTAGCCCTTGATTTGCATCGAGTAATGGGGAAGGGTGGGAAACGTCACAAAAAATATATATATATATATATATACAAATCTGTTTATCTAAGCTTGAAAAATTTTTCTTATTTTTTTTTCACACTCGTATCAACCTATATCGTATTGCGGGCGTCGCGACGCGCGTCGTCGCTTAAACGAGACATCAATGCCTGACCGACTGTACACACTGCAGTCAGATACTCACGGATACGTCAACCTGTAATTTCCCCCCCCCCCCCCTCCAACCCCTACATCCCCTTCGTCGCTGTATTTCCCATGATCGTCATTAATCATTGATCACTTTGGAAAGTGTCACTCGCATTCTACATAATGGAGAAATTTCAAAGGGAACTTTCTACCTGCTAGAAAACTATTCTTCCAGCTGGACTAGTCGGCATTTTATTTACCAAACCGATTCCCTCCTGCCCCTAAGTTCTGGTCGTTGCATAATAAATTGGAGCGACGAACTTTATTGCAGTCTAGTTAAACACAGTAATTTCGCTGATATGAAATGCGCATGCGCGACCTTCGTTTCCACTTTTTTTATTTCGCTCATCGGACATCCTTTATTAATCAGGGATTATTTCCGATTCAAACCCTTGCGCCGGTATCGGGACTGTCATTGTCAAGATTTTCGGTTAACGATCTTACGATGTTAAGGGATGAAGTGGAAGATAAGAAAAATGAAAAGATCATCCCCCTCGAGGACTCTCAGGACCTTCGGCAAATCCCTGGACACATTTTTCCCAGGGTGCGTGAAAATTTATGAAGGGTGTAATGGCCTTGGTGAATTTGTATGTGCATATGTAAAGTCCTTGGAATGACTCTGCGGGATCCTGACGGAGGATAGGACCTCCTGTCGGCCAGGATGTCGGCTAAGGGAATCGAAGGTGGCTCTAGGGTGAGACCTGAAGACCTGTGAAATGGCCTCTTTTTCCCGTGTGACCCCAACAAGGGTAGTTTCTCGAAACGACCTATCCACCCTAAGAATTACCGAAAAATGCCTAAACGACCCCTAACCCCGTATCATCCCTCTCTCTTGACAATCCGTATACATTCAGTGTTCAGCGCGTAGGTACGACACTTTGTATTTAGGATAATTATTTTAAAATTCCCTAGGACTGGTGCTTCGGTCAAAGTTTGAAAAAGTTGAGTCAATTGCATAAGACGACTTGGGAGACTCGAGTCTCAGATTAAATTTTTTATAGATTATTAGTTGTATTAGCATTTTTTTTTCTACCACGTCCTGTTCTATAGTTCACGTTGAAAGGTTAATAGACAAATTGCATATAACATAGCTGAATCCCTATATTCTGGATGCTTTGAGAAGGTCCTAACCGCAGCCTAAAGACTGTTATCAGTGGTATCGAGAGACGAAGGGAGTGCTAGGATCTTATCAGCGCGTTACCACCTAAGCTGTTTGCGTCTTGTAAACTCGAAGACTCCGGGACTCGGACCTTTGCCCTGATATTAGATAACACGAAGGACGAGGACGATCAGCAGGATGAAGCCAAAGGATCCAGACACCCTTAACCCGAGAAGTCTACAGTTTCATCGAGTTCGGATCGTCACTCCATTTATCTCTCGATCCCTAAGATTGAATATGCAACTAACCCCGTTTGACCTGGACCTCTCTCAGGTGACCCCTGATATCACAAGATATAAAAAAAAACTGTTATCAGTCTCATCATTCCCCAAGGCAAACGGAGCCTGTTCAGGTTTCTTATTCAAGCAGCAATTCAAGTTCAGCCTGATCTAGCTACCCAGAAGACGCGCTTAGTCGCTAACCAGGAACTCCTAGAAGACGTTCCAGGTGGGAGTCGTCATAGTCTAGGAACATCATCCCCAGGAAGTAAGTTAGCCGTCGCGGGTTGGACCAGCGGGTGGGTAGACAAAGTTCGCGGATGGACGAGGAACGAATATCTAAGCTGTGAAACGGCTGAAGGACGTGACGGGAGGACGTGGACCAGGACGTGGATGAGGAGGACCAGGGTGAATCGCAGGGAAATCCGATCCGCGCGACTGCTAATAACTTGCCGTGGGTCCGTATCGCGTTTAGGGAACACGTACGAAAGTGGATAAGCAACGGTGAAGTTCGTTCGTGCGGTGACGCGGCCGGAATAGGTTATGCTCGTTGCGGCGTCTAGAGGCGTCTAGAGGCGTCGGTATAGCCGAGGCTCACTACTTCACCGCGTACGGGAATGCAATAACGAGTCGGTGGTTCTCCTCCTTGACTCGCCACCCCGTTCGCTCCCTAGGTAGGTCCCTTAACCCCTTAACCCCTAGTTCTCGGCCCCTTTTAGCCATTCCCCTCCCCGTCCCGGCCCCGTCGTCTCTATCACCACGTCGTACGAGGTCTCCGAGTCCCCAGGAACCGCCTTGCCCGTAGTTAGCCCGCATTAGTAATCTCCCCGAGGTGTTCTTGAATTCTGTTCTCCGTACGAGCGACTCACCTCCACCTCCACCTCCCCCTCTTTTACTACCATCCACTCGAAACCTGTACCGCAGATCTCGCACTCGTTATAACGGCTACTCTAGCTGGTTCTCACGTCTGGTACCTAGCTCTCCATTTGCTACTCTACTCTATCTAGTCTGCTTTACCTAATTTAACAAATTCCTCTTTCCCACCTTCTAACAAGACTCTAGCCTAACTTTGTATATCAAATAAATCATGAACTATCAAACTTTTATCAGCTCATCGATCACACGGATGAGATCAAAGAAATCATCAACATTTCATTCCCAAGGACCCGCAGAGGCTTCAGCGATTGACCGAACCACGTGAAGTAATAGCAGAGAGGCACATAACACCGCAGGTCAAGAAGGTCAAAGAGGTCAGATGGGTACTGGCCTATCACCTTACGTCTGGCACACGGAAGCAAGTAAATTAAGCGCGAATGGTCAATTAACCTGAGAAGCAGAGAATCGAGAGAGAGTCATGACCTCAGTCGAGGGTTGACCTGGACCAAGTGAGAAGGCATCCCTTAAGGACAAAGACAAGCTAGGTACCGGAAATTGAAAGTGATTCGAATACAAAAAAAAAATGGACCACCGTGATACTACTTAAAAAAAAAGGAACCAGACAGTACCACCAACCGCAGGTACCTAATTTCGAATGCGGTGTACCAAGGATCACTTCGTACCTCCTTCGCCTCGTTCTACGTCTCCAGCTCCCTCCCCCCTTCACCCCAGCCAACCTTCATTCGAATCTCTTTCTCGCAAGCGTACCACGCGATGGTACATTTTTAATTACTTACACCCACGCAGCTGCATCGCGCGATGACTATAAATCAAGCGGAGGCGCCGCCCAGCAAAGTAATTACAGCTTGAATTTTAGATAATGTTGCCGCAAGCACGGCTCCTCGTTCGTTCGTTGCTTCGTTGCCAGTTTCGTTGCTGGATTCACGCTGCGCCACTCCGCCGCCCAATTCCCCATAAATATGTTGAGCTCGCCAGTACCGTTTCCGCTAATCGTACCGAGGGCTGTTGGTTCGACCGCGAGTTACTAACAGGCCCGTAGGTCTTATCGTGCTCAAGGTGGGGGGGAGTATAAATTTCGCTTCAGTATTTTGAAGGTTGTTACAAGCAATTCTCGTAGAATTGCTGAAATTTTGAACCACGTGAATTTCTACGTAGGGGTGCCTCCCCCCCCTCCTCCTCCACCCCACCTGGTGCAGTAACTGTTTATGTAATTATGTGCCAATTAAGAGGAGACGCGAGGAGGAATAACTATGAGAGATATTGCGGTGAGGTAGAGAGAGGGAGGTCGACTAGGAAGGGGGTGAAATCCAGCGGTGAACTCTCGACCACCTCCCGGGCCCCTCCATCATCCTTCCAGGGCAATTAAGCCGCGCTTGAGAAAACCTTTAAAAAAAAATCCCTAGGAAAGAGTGGAATTTAATTAGAAACCCTGTACTCCTCTCGTGTTCCCAAGGAGCCATGGAGGATGGAGGTTAACGGAGGTGGGTGAAGGATAGTTGGATATCGCGAGCGAAGACATAACAATCAGGAATATGATAACATGCGGAACGGATGCTTACCTTCACCTCAGACCTTAGCGGGTGGTTCGCGAGGGCTTCCTGAGGATCGTCGGTTATAGGGAACGTCGGGCAGAGGGAGGTGGGAGGATGAGCTTCAGCGGGATGAAAGATGATGAGTGAACGGGTGAGGGTGGTAGAAGTAGGGGTCGCTTAATTAGAGCCAGACTTCCGTAGGATGCTTGCGGCTTCCCCGCGCTTCACACTTC
>JASANN010000074.1:356987-400850 GCA_031762395.1 Calameuta pygmaea | reverse complement strand
AATACACCCCCCCCCCTCTCTCTCTCTCTCTCTCTCTCTCTCTCTCTCTCTCTCTCTCTCTCTCTGTAAAACATATTCATTCCTCTTCTCCCCCGGTGCAGTTTGTCCGCGTGAAGTGTCCATTTTCGAAATGGGTAAAAAAATTTTTTTTTTCAAAATTCACACTCACCCTCCAGGACTCAAGAAGCAAAGACACATCGCGAGTGGTCCAAGGGATGCAACGTGTAAAACGATAGACTCGAAGATTTTGGTAAAAGGGTAAAACTCGATGTTTATTTTATCCCCGCTAATCAAGGGATGTATTTGCGTTTTATAATCCTCGGTCGGCTAAGAGGGTAAAATCTGAAAGCTTAGTGGAATCTCCTTTCGGTCGGGTGGGTAATCCCATCGCTGCCGATCCTCCTCGTGCAACCCTTTTCTCCAGGGTCCTTTTCTGCACTCTCTCCCGCTTCACCCCGTTTACACTACCCTTGTCTCACACTGGTACCACCAGAAGAGGCAAGACTGGCGTCTTTAACGATACCGTAACCACGAAGACTGACACTGCTGCCAACCTGATGGCTCACATTGCGCGATGATAACTTCGAACAACCTCATGATAAATCGTCAGGGTAGCCAACGCAACCTAGAGACACGATAAAAGGTACCAGAGTCGCGATCATAGATAAAGATCGATCATCATCCAAATGAATGATCCAAGCTTGGGTAAACGATCCAGCTCATATTTTTTTTCTCTTCGATAACCCTACCAGGGTTATCATTTCGCAGTACAGCACTCTTAGGGGTTGAACCAGGTATCGATGCACCCCCTCCCTCCTCCCCCTCCTCAACCCTATATCAGCACGAGTGCAGCTCCTCTAAGGGTAGGAAGCCGATATAAGGCGCCGTACACTGTAGAGTACAGAATAATTGATGATCGCGAAGTGTATCGGTGGTCTGACTGTGAGAGGACTGGAGGACCAGAAAGGGGACTGAAAGGGGGACTGGAAGATAATGCTCCAGGAAGAAGACTCTACTCGACCCGGATGATGTAAACCGAAGGGACGCTTTCTGCCTTCCAGTCCTGACCTATCGATAATTCAGTATGCTTGACCACCCCGTCCCGTACAGGGTGGGTTGGAACAACCCCTTCGACCCTACCCTATTAATATGATTAATGCTTTTACAATAGCTGTCTTGCCTTACGATTTCTATACCCCTTCAAGACCTACCAGCTGAGTCCTGGCGGGTCACCTGGACCAGAAGACCCAAAATGATCAAACCGATCCGATCAGCCAATACGGAAAGTTTTTTTTTTTTTATCAAGACCCAACAATCAGAGACACGTGTGTCCTTATCAATCATGATATCAATATGTCATAACTAATCCAACCCTATAGACCACCAGTCAGTAATTCCATGACTGGCTGACTGGTTGGCAGCTTGATTGGCTGACGGACTAGGGTGAGTTTGCATGCAACCACTTCAGCGACACGACACGAGGCGATACGACTGCCGTACGTTTTCCACGTAAGCCTATACCTTGTACAGCATGAATAAAAAAGCAAAAGAAAGTCCAACCGAAACCGGAAGTCCAATGAATAAGAGTTGAGGACCGTTCGGTCCTGAACTTCCCGTAGGAAGTATTTCGTAAAGTTTCGAACGGCAGGGTGACGCCAGGTGTCTATCTAGGTTAAAAGTCTACTGTTAAGCCTCCATGGGTGTACTTGGTCACTCGGCTGTCCAGTTGTAAGGCGCGACAGGTGCGCGTGGTAGTTCGCGGACGTACGTGGGAAATCGCCCGTGCGAAACGTCCAGCCCGAACATCCTACGTGTCTGCGGCGACCGCCTTTATAATGCATGTCGGGCGTGTATTCGTACTTGCGTATGGCGAAATAACACACATTTGCGGCTAATTCTGTGGGAGCTTTTCGAGTTCCCAGTCGGCTCGGCTGCTCCGTATTGGATAACCCATATGGAATACACACACATTGTACCTGCTGGAAGTACACGTGGAAACACACCGTTAAAGTGTTTCCGCCTTTCCGAGCCCTGGCTGGAATGTCTTTGTCGTCGCATGAGAAGAGGACCTAACTGTGAAAACGCGGACTAGACTTATTGAGGGGGGGGGGGGGGGGGAGTTGAAAATCTTCGTCACGTCTCCCATTACGCAACCTCTGCGACAAGACAACCTCCACCCTTATGGTTCATCCCTTAACGATATTCGCTGCACAAGGTATGTTCGCATGAATATTGCGCGGTTAACCCCCTGTCTCCGCGCTACCCCCGTCGTCGCCACCTACCCCCTTTCTTAATGTTATTGCCGCTGATGGCTTGTAAAACGGTGACTGCGTTATCGCTTTTCCTACATCGACGAAAGGGCGTGACCTGTGATTGTGAATTTTGAAAAATAATTATTTTAAGGGTTGCACTCGGTTCAAGGTGCCATGTGCGAATGGGGAATCTGGGGACGCTCGCGGGTTAAGGGATGCTTCGATATGGCGTTTGGGTACGTATAGGAGGGTTTACAGGTAAAGGCGTTCGCGGGTTGGTAAATTGGTGTGGCCTTTGAGGGGTTAGAGTTCAGAGTATCCTGGGAGGGGGCGAGCGTAACGCTTTTTAAAAGCCATGATTTTCTGGTGAAAGCTCGCGTTCCGCGCCTGGTATCGTGGGTGGGCACTCACTCCGTTTAGCTGCAACCTGGCAATTACCTGTAGGGCATAATTGTCATCCCTTACTGGTTTCAACCCCGTAGCCTGCCATTCCCACCCCCCCGGGGGGCGTCGGGTCACGCGAGGCCGTGCCTGTCGCAGAAGTCCACGCGACCGGAGCCACGCAAAGCCCAAACACCATTGCTGCTCTCTCTCTCTCTCTCTCTCTCTCTCTCTCTCTCTCTCTCTCTCTCTCTCTCACCCGCTAACTCGACTCACCTATATCAGATTTCTAATTACTAATTTACCCCGTCTACCTTCGCGGCCCCCCTCCCCGCCCCCGAAACAGCGTAAATCCATGAGTCGACGAAGCTATGTATAAATCGTTGAAAATCGTACAATTTTTTAAATATCTTTCAAGAATTCAAAATGTAACAAAATTAAAAATTAAAAAAAATTTTTTAATCGACTTACCAACCAGCAATGACGGATTCTACCTAATCAGACGTTTTTTTGACAATAACGAAGTTCTTCCTGGAAGTTACCTGTAACAAAGAAAAAAAAAATGAATTACGTGTAACGTGTAATAAAATTAAGAAAAAAAAGCCCACAGCCAACGGCAGAACTGAGCGCGGATATCTAAAAACAGCGGAAACAGGGGTTAGGTAATTGCGAAAATTAATTATTGCCCTGCACGAATGTCATACGTTTCTCTGTAATTACCCTGCAGGCATAATTTAAAGCGAGGTGAGTTGTTAACGATATCGTCCGACGTCTCCAGGATCCAACGGCTTTCATCCCCCCGGCCGAAGGGTTGCTCACCCCCCCTACTGGCTAATGTCCGCCTCTGTCAAACGACTTGATTCATAGCCGCTGAATCGCAAAGGCAGCTCAAACCACCACCCCCCCCTCCCCCCCTCGATTCTCTTTGTCTCTCACGATGACACACATACACACGCGCGCACACACCTAGTTTCACCCCATTGTCACACAATGTACAAAGTACGCGAAAACGCACACGGTGCGCAGCCAGCGGTACGACTCATCCTCGGGAAGTTTATTCCTTCAGGTACGTCCTGAGGCAGGGAACGAAGGCCCAGGACTAACCAAGATATTTGATTCGCTTTTCGATACCCCCCCCCCCCCCCCTAGGGAGGGCTGATTTCTAGCGCTGAGCGCAACATATCTATCCGGCACTTAGGCGCAATCACGAAACCAATTGGAATCGGTAAATATTCCAGGCAGCCAGCGGAACCGGAGAAGCTACTGCCGGGTGATGGTGGAGGAGGTGGAGGAGGTGGAGAAGGTGGAGAAGGTGGAGAAGGTATATTAGCGAGTAGGTAACATTTGAGTTGATATATCCAGAGTAGATATGTCCTTAGAGCATGCGAGCTTAATCGCACACGCTATGGAATAAGGTATAAGGTTGTTACGTCATTAGATACGCATTGTTACGCATTCCTCTTAACAATATATATATATATATATAGAGAGAGAGAGGGGGGGAGAGAACGTTACGTAACGAAGTAGACATGTGCTTGTGCACTGTTGGAACAGGTAAGCAGTGAAATTTTAGTGCGATTGTAGTTACAGTCTAGATTGCCGGTTACGAAGATCGGATATTTCGACTTTGCTGATCTTGTTTATGCTTTCTTGTGGGAATTCGTGTAGGGGATGATTTATTTTTGGGGGGTGAAAAAAGAAATGGATAACGACACTGAGATCAATGGGACATCTGGTATTTAACCGCGGAATGTGAAAGGCAGTTAATTCCTGGTTAGATTTAGCCGCTACGTTTAACCAGCCAGTCAGCCAAACAGCCAGGAGTATGTTGGAGTCACTTCTCTAGCCTAGGAATGCTGAATTTACGTGAAGCCATTATTTCCATTAAGCGACGTTTAAGGCACTCGCGCGGTTCCCAATGAGAACATTCAGCATAGTTCAGCATGTCTCAGCAAACACCGGGAGTTCACTGGTCGTCTTCTCCTAGAGGTGTACCCCGTTCGGTAGGGTAGGTAGTCAGGTTGTGAGCTAAGGGCGAATATGTCGGAGGCATTCCGGATGCTGTGTATGTCGATGGAGGTTGTGAAGGAAGACGAGATTGGAGGATAGGATCGACCTAAGGGAGGTGGGGCTTCGAGGGCGAAATTGTACGCGTAAATTATAATAGATAGGTAGGTGGTGGTTCGGTTGGTTATAAGGTTCGATGGTATACCGAGAGGAGGTTGCCGAGGAGGAGGTGGGCTGGGTGAATATGCCAAGGGGTCTTCCTCCCTCTGGCTGACTGGCTCTGATGTGGTCTGCGGCCTGAGCTTAATAACCCTCGACTCTCGACCTCGTCAAACAAACGCTGCTAACCGGCGTTTGCCTCTTTGCCTCTGGGCCTTGAGTGTTTTCGGGGAGGTGGTAGACGTCGCGACGTCGTAGACGTATCAGCGTGGACTCGGAAAGGGGCCAATTTAGATCCGTACGTCACATGGGTGCCGGGAGGTGGCGGTTAGACGCGAAGCGTGCCAAAAAGGTATCGGATTATATCGTGACGGGAGGTGAGGAGGTGATTCCGAGTGTCGGCCGAGTGTTGGCTCAATGGAAGTGGGAGGCAATGCGAGCATTAACTATGGGAGCATGAGAGGCGGGAGGTGGAGGTGGCCCATCGACTGGTACGGACTAGTACCGATATTACCCTGGAAGCCCGCTCAACCCCGAAGAGCATGTAGCTCCGGTACCCACTTCCTTTCCGCGATCAATTAATTCCGGACGCTAATGCTTCTTCAGAGACACGACCCACCTCCCAGCTGACGACTGCCGACTGCACCTTCTTACGGGACTCAGCTAAGAGTATCTCGTATCGAGGAAAAAAAAATTGTGTCCATGTTCAAATATTATTTGTCAACTGATCTCCTCCTACGTCCCCTATTTGGTCCCGGTTATTAACCAGGTAGATATAAGGGTTGCTAAGATAAAGGGTGTCTCCGGCAACGGGTAAGATGGTGGCTCGTTTAGAAGAGCGTCCTCGGAAGCAACATCTCTACTTCTAGTGAGTATTCTAATTGCCAGAGACAGTCTTGGAAAATACTCGACGGAAGTTGCTCCAAGGTTTCTCGGCACTTCCACCTCCCGGTACCAACACCACCGCCAAGGGTGAGCAGAGACCGCACCTAGCTCGCACCCACACTCGCGCACGGCATAGCGTCGTCTCCACCACCCGACGCGCCGTCGGTCCCACTCACCTCCCCGACTTAATTTCGAAAGCAAAATTAAGTACCTCGCGATGGTAAATACAGTGACGGCGTTCGGGCTCCTGCTGAGAATTAGGGTGCACGAAGGAGGAGGTGGAGACGGCGGAGGTGATTTCTACTCGAAAGGAAGATCCGGCTGCATATCTCTCTCCTTCACCTCCACCCTCCGTAACCACCATCCAGAAGACAAGATATCGGTGAGAGATCTAGGAGATACTAGAGATGGAGTTATTCACTTTTAGCCCTTTTTCTCTCTCTCACACCTCCGCCAAACCCACCTCCTTATCACTCTTCTTCCACCTCCAACTGTCGTCCATTATTAGTACCTGGAGGTGGGTCGATCGCGACTTTGATAGAAAATAAGAGAACGAGAAGACGACGGAAGAGTGTCTGGAGGTGGTGGAGGTGGCAGCGTCCCTTACATGGAAGTCTTCGTATTGACTATGAAGCGACTCACCCTCTGTCTCTCGCGCTTCTACCACCTTGGAGGGCATAGCGGGAGAACCGGAATTAACGCTGTCAGGACGAGTGTTAATCTCATAAAGAGATTCGAAATATGGAAGGGAATTAGAGTTAGGAAAAGCCAAGATACAGTGGAGAGAATTTCATAATTCAAGCTAGGAAATACAGCGCCCGAGTGCTCGAGTGGAAGGAAGATTCGAAATGGCTCGATACAGGGGGATGACGTACTATACCGTGAATACTTCAACCCTTAGAAATCCCATAGCCGCTTCCTATCGACTCTTGGTGAACCACGACTATACAAGGTAAATTTATTATGGTGGCCGCAGATGCGGACAATACCACGGAGAGGTCAGGTCGCGGTATGGGAGGAATAAGCGGTCGGTTGGCCATCCTCTGCCTCTGGCACGGATGCTGAGAGCCACGGGAGAGCATGGACCAGGATGCGAGAGCGAACGTAAGCAGCCACCCGGCAGGCCAAGTGTAAGGACAGCCTCCATTGCTGGCAGGAAGGTGGTGGAGGGTGGTGGAGGTGGGGCATCTAAGGGTGGCAGCCACAGGCGCAACCAATATTCCCTCACAGACAAGTAAAAGCGCCTGGACGCTGCTGGTGAATGCCTCCGGACGGGACGCCCGGCGTCGAGCGGCGTCGCCCTAGGCAGGGACACCTTATTAATATTTAGACGTATTTTGAGCGGCCAGCCAATGCCGTCAACTTTCCACATAATTATTCGCGAGATTGCCAAATATTGGCTACACAGTGTTACCAATCACCCCCTAGCGATATATCAGAAAGGACTCGGACGAGGTCCTTGCGACCGATTTCGCAAAAGTCTCCGTTTATAGAAGTAGGAGCCAGTGCTGATGAAAGTGTGAGAACGCGAGAGGAGACTCTGGAAAGGGATGTTGCCAGGGGATGCCCGGGTAGTATATAGTACTGGGGTGGATTCGCGCGACCCTGGGAACTAGAAGTTTCGATGCCGGGGCGCAAATGAAGATTGACGAAAATAGTTTCGCGTCGCCCGGCCGCGCCACGTAATTTCGACTGATCAGCCTGTATTCATTTGGTTGCCGTTGATTAACCCGGCGGGCACGCCAGCGACGTTCCCGAGGGAATCACTTGGGACTTTGATCGAGATTTTCTCTCTCTCTCTCTCTCTCTCTCTCTCTCTCACTCTCTCCCTCCCTGCCAAGAGAGACTAAAAATTCGTCTATACCGTAGAGAAATAAGTTAGGAGACGAAGTGGAGGGGATGGAAGGGAGGAGCAGCTAGAGAAAAGTGATGAAGCCAACCTGGCGACTTTTGAAAAGATTTTTTTTTTTTTTTCAAAAGTACCGAAAGAAACCGACTGCAGGAGCATTCAAGAGAATCAAGAGACGAAGATCGGGGGTCTTCGTTTTTCTGCCTTTTCTTTGGACTCTTTCTTAATTTCTTGTTTTGCGGGCAAAACGTAATACCCGACGCCGACGCCCGGCGTCTTTAAACTTCTCGAGGACGTATTTATATTTCTCTCTCTCATTTCGGACGAATAAATATTAATTCCATCCCAATATACCAGACCGTGCCAAGAGCATTGCTCGAATTTTCTATCACTACCCCTTGCCACCCTTCCTATCAACCAGCATCAACCTACCCTTATCAAGGACCCCGACCACCTCCCGATAACTTCCCGCTGGTCTCCCGGGCAGGAAGGTTAACTATAAGGTCAACAAAAAATAAACTCAATTCCACGAGGCAGCAATGGCCACTGGAATTCGCTCGAAGGACAAAGTCGTTAATTGCCGTGAATCTTTGCGAATTGGCGAATCTCTATTTTCCAAGGCAGAAAACGTCCCGAGCGAAACCGTCTGCATTCGGGTTTTCTCGAGGTTTCCTAATCGATTGCCACGAGTTTTAAACTTTCTACCGACATCCCAGACTCCTCCTCCTCCTCCTCCTCTCTCTCTCTCTCTTTATTCTATTTTTCTCCTTCCCACCTCCCCCGACTCTACTCTCTCTGCTTCCATCCGTGGATGCCTTTTCCTTCCAGGTTGGTCCTGCTGGAGGCTGCCAGGCTCACGAAGAAGTAGAGAGAGAAAGAGAGAGAGAGAGAAAGAGAGAAAGAACGTCGAGCCTGGCTGGAGAAGTGAAGTCTGTAAATTTTCTTACATTTTATGAGCCATCAGAATTTCATAACCTCGAGCCAGTCCGCGTGGTACTTTGCACGAGAAAAGTTTCCGCCGGCTCGCAGTCTCTCTCGTTGCTTCGACCAGAAGGAAAGAGAAAGACAGACAGCCGGAAGAAGCCCAAGGGTAAGAAGGACGAAGAAATAAAAGACCAGCTTAAAGAAGAGAGACGCACAGAGTGCGCTCAGGCTGTGCAGCTACGAGCCAACCAAAGACAGCAGAAGGCCGCAGAGCTAGTACGGCCGCCACTACGGCCTTCCCAAGAGATACGGCCGCCACCTCCACCACCTCCGCCACCTCTACGGCCTTTTCAAGAGATACGGCCCCAAAGAAGAGAAGCTAAAATCACAATATCGTTTAAAGAGATTGTCAGTAAAAAGCCCGTTCTAAGCGGCAGCCGTCTTTTACATTATTCCGCCCCGTTGTGTACAGCCCGTAAAGTCTCAAGCGTGAAAACCGTCACGTTTAAAAACCAAAGCGATACGCCCGACGTCCACACGAAAGGACGCTGGGCGTCGTCTATCCACCGCCCTACCAAGACCAACCCCTATACGCAAATCTCACCTCAGTTTTACGAGAACAAGACCCAATCTCAACCCATGGATTTCATCCCTCAAGCGCCCGGCAATGAACCACCTCGAATTCATCCCCTAAGACGCTTTCGCCTTAAGGAGACATAAATAAAACGACAACCCTTACGGGTCATAGGTTATCGCGCGCAATCACTTTTAAATTGCCTGACGAAAATTAAGACTCATTGTCAACCCCACCAACCCCTAATATTGTACAGTTCGAAGATCGACATTTTTTATCCTATACATATATATATATATATATATATATATACACATTCATTTTTTACCCATTTCCCCTATCCCATCATCCCCATTACCGCACCCTTACGCAAGTGCGACCTATTCCGAATCTACCCTTGTCCTTTTCAATATTTGATATTTTACGGGAAACAATACAAATCCGCCATATGCCAGAAACGCGTAAACAATAGAAATTGACGATAACGACGATAGTCAGATATATCGCGCCAAATTTAACCGTCTTTTTCCCTCGGCATACCAAGACGAGGAGAAATCCTTAAGGCAGCGTTCCCATGTAACGACTATGGGCTGTGTACGTAGCTGGGCGATTCTAACGAAGCGTTTCGCGATCTCCTCTAGAATTCAGTGAAGGAGTCGATGTCGTGACTGGGCGTCACTCGTGGCCGCTTCTCGGTCTGCCGAGGGAATAGAATAGAGAAGCGTCGAGTAGGATGAAGTAAAAAAAAAAAAATAGCCAAAGTTCGACCATATTGTCGGGAAAGTTTCGTCGCTCCTGTTAAATATTAAGTAGCGGTATAAAAAAACTGTAGTAAAAGAAACAAGTGAATCCCGCTTTATAAATTGTGGTTAATGTTTGGAATTACTACACCCATATATGCATACATACACCCAATGCTTATAACGTAGAAAGACCTGCAATCACGATTTGGAAAGACTTTCTTTTTCAACAATTTTGTTCAATACCCAAATCTATAATATAACGAATCGACCGCGAGTGTCTACACAATCTATAATTTAAAGTTGTCCATGAGAAAATAGTTCCAAGAAAATGATGAGTTCTTTCTCTAACACAGGGGAGTCCCGATAGCTCCGTCTCTCTCGCACTCACGGCAAGTATAAAAAATTGAAAAATTTTCAAAGCGAAAGGGCATCCTCTCTCTTATCATAAATTTTATATCAATACGAGTTCCTAGAATTTTGATAAGGACCAGAGTGATCCTGTGCGCACGAATAGGCGTATGTCAGTGGTACAATTTCATAGGCTGCCCGACTATATTTCAATGTAAATCGGGACACGATGATCCGTATGGAATCGAATCATTCGCGCATTACTTTCGCGATCCTCGCACACGATCTTTCGTGACCTTTTGACTTCCCCTGCTATCAAGGTAGGTGTAGGTACCTAACGAAGCCCGTAAATCTACCATTGCCAGATCACACACACACATCCCCACGTGAATAATACTTCATCTGTCACACGCGCAATCAATTTGGCACTATCGGCATGAGACGAAATTTGATTATGAATGATGAAATTTGATTATGAATGGCGACTAAAAAAATTGGAATTTTTATTTAAAAAAAAAAAAATCAGCATTTACTTACTCGCCAAGTTCCTCGCCAGGTACCCCTACGACCATGGACACGTTACCAGTTGGATGACACACCTTGCGGGAAAGGAACCAGTCCGTGACTTTAGTTAATAGATACGCCGTTTATGGGTCATCGATAAGATCCCGTGTCGTGTACCGCGAGCGTATAACGCGATTAGCCTTATCGGTACCCAGTGGACAGGTCGCGTTTGATCTTACGAAAAAATTTGACTAATACGAATACCCGTGAAATTCCGAATCCCGATTCCCATTTATGGGTTACGAAAGTGAACTCGCTCGCGGTGACGATGGGTTGCGTAATTTCCTCGAAATCCGACGATGAGGTCGACTGGGTAACAATCCCTGTTCATGCTGAGAATATCTCGCGGGCACTTGTGTTAGGCAGCCGCCAGTCGGCAGCCGGCAGCCGCGGGGGCTTGGGGATCGGTACGTGAACGCCAAGTCCGCGGAGGTGGCGTTGCTCGGCTGCTGGTGGTTCGCCGCCGGTCCCGGGGTGGCCAGGAGGTGCGCGGGGCGACGAAGAGCGAGAGAGAAGAGGAGCTGGAGGAAGGTTGCCGGAGGACCTGGAGGTTCCGTGGAGGAGAGGTGGGGGGCAGAGGACGTCGAGGAAGGCTCGCTCCTCGGATCCAAGAGGAAGGGGTGGCTGGCGGCGCTCGTCGTCGGCGGTGGTAGCGGCGTCGGTGGGCTGCCCCCAGCCAGGGCTGCCGCTGATTGGACCACCCCCGCCAAAAGCCCCGGACCTCTTTGCTCCTCTTACTCCACTCTCCTCCTCGAGGAGCTTCAACCTACTCCTTCACCTTCTCCTACGCCTCCACGTCCTCCGGGTCCTCCTCCTCCTCCTCCTTATACTCCTTCCACCTAGACTACCCTGCTACCTCGAGTCGTTCCTTGCCCACGGACACTGACTGAACCTACGACCTCGTGCCAGAGCTAGGGACACGTAAGAATAGCCGACGCCTCTTTTACCGATAGCCCTGATAACACGTAGAGAACAGGTGCAACAATAACTATGTACTTGCGACACGGTGCTTAATGTCATCCCTTGTTTTTGTCCCTATCCGAACTCTACGCTACCTGTCCCTTTAGCTCCAGGTCACTTTCAACCCTCGTTACCCCCGAAGTACCGTCATCCCTTACCTTGCGGTAAGTAACGTACTTTGTATAGAAACCAGACAAAAAAAATAGAGAAGGGATAAGAAACGTTCATGAAAATACCCTAAAGCTTCATCCACAATGCACGTTCTATCCCCACGTAACTGGCATTTCAATAATTGGAAACCAATGAACGGTAAGGGGTTCTCGTGGCAAAAATCAACCCCTCCCGTAGCGCCGCTCCTGAACCCTAATGAAGCGAGTCTTTGGCTTCTCCGCGTTGCCTGCCAACATGCATGCCTTCACATCGTATTAATTGCCTCCCGCAGCCAATCCCCCCCCACCCCGCGTCGCTTCGTCCGCGATAGCGCATTCTTCGACAAATTGGATCACGCTATCGCACCGCGGCCTCGTTTGTATAGTCGAGTCCTGGATACGGAACGAGGATAACGGGTGATGCAATTCTTTTAGAGTCATGACAGTCAACTGTCAACCTGTCATACCCGGTGTAACAAGGTAACATCGAATTTTAAATAGATTCTCTACCACCCTGGAAAATTAAGTTATGAGGAGGAGGGGGGGGAGGGTGGGTACCACATATTTAGACCCGGAACGAATCCTGTATAGTAATACGCATAAGACGGCTAACGTCGTTCCTTTAAGTATTCACAGTAATTCCCAAGTACCTACAAACTAGCAGCATAGCACATCGACATGTATAATATTTGTCAACAAGTCACAGGACCCTGTTATCAAGACGTTGAGATACGTAGATAAGAATTTACGAAGCGCTAGCCTTTGACTGCTCTGATTACTTTGATTTTAGTTCTCGGAGTTCGGGTGGTAACGGAAATACAGGGGGATGACGACTTTGCCTTAGAAGCGTCAGACGTGTTAAGGCCCTGTGTATCCGACAAGGGTAGAGGGGATTATCAGTCGCGTAATTAGCTGAGGTTGCACTTGGCGAATGATAACGAAAGACATAGCGAAGAAGAGAAGTAAAAGTGAGTAATTTTTCGTCAGCGCGATATTACGTTCTGTCATTTGGTTCTATGTGTGTCTATATAGTACAGTAGGCTATAGCCGGAACCACCCTTATGCCATACTGTATGCTAAGGGTTGTGGATCGACCGTAAAAGAAAAGAATTTTATTTCCTGGCGAACTCGAAGATTCCTGGAGTATCGTTCGTCGGCAGAAGTTAGGTCTGATGGATTTGAGAAAATATTCCATCTCGTTGCTCGACTTGGAAAGATAAAAGTTGGGTGGACGGTATAGAGAAATAATCGGTCAAGGGTCAAAAGTTCAGGATGATCTCAGTCAGCAGGGAGGGGTGAGGGGATGATGAAGGAGATTGAGGGAATCGTCAGTTACGAGTCACGAGGTCCAGGATAATTCGAGGGGAGGTGGTGGGTTGGGATCGATCCCAGGGTATCCGCGACAGGGGTAGTAAAAGCAACCCTTAGCCGCTTTAAGGTTGAGGGAGGTTAGGGCTGCTCCGAGCGTAATTCCGTTAGGTAGGCCTTGAATCAATATAATCAGTGAACGACGCGGCGGTTTGGGAGTCGGATAGATAAGGACGAAGGGGAAGAAGAGAGAAAGAGAGAGTCAGAGAATACAAGGGAGAGGAGTCGAAGAAAGGGTGAAAATAAGGGAGGAAGACGGGGCACCGTCGGTCGCTTTAACGCGATTCTTCCTACGCCGGCTCTACCCCTTAGGATTCTCAACCCTTTCGTGAGAAAGGGGTGCAACCGAGCGTCACTCCCTCAGTTTCATCCCCTTTCTTCCCTCTGCTTCCCCTGTACAGTGGCTCCTTCGAGTTTTTGATATCAAACGTTTTCCAGGTGCTGATACCAAGGGCTTTCCGAAGACCGACGCTGACGCCATCGGAGGCGTCCTGGGCGTCGGGACGAGCTGGTATTCAAATGCATATCACTCACCGTAGATGAGGAGGAGACGCTGGTGCTGTCTGACGACCGACGGTCTTTAACCCACTGGGAGTTTGGAGGTATCACTGATTCCGATCACTGTTCGTCAGTCGCGTCCCAGTGCTCGGTGACTTCCGGTACCACAAGACGCCGTCGGATGGAGAACGCGGAAAAACTTTCACAAGCAGCGCGCGACGCGGAATACGTAGTGGAGACGCGGGTACCGGTCGGCCAAGTGATCCGGGTGCATGTCCCAGGTAATGGACAGGCGTCGCGACGCAGGTTTTAGCGAGACTCGAACGGACCGAGCGTCTCGAAAGGCATGGCCGCGATGTAGCACAACCAGAGACCTAGACACTACTGAACCAGCCCCATGGCAAACCTTGTTAACGGCAGTCGACAACCAAGTTTAAACTTCGGGTAACAATCCCCCTACTCTCTCACTCTCACTCCGCCCTCTCTCTCTCTCTCTCTCTCTCTCTCGCTCTCTCTCACTCCTCTCCTCTTTGAACCCCTCACTCCCTAACACACAATTGCTCAGTGTCTCTCTTCGGTGTGCCCTAGGAAATTCTGGACTCCCTCAAAATCTTATTCCCATTTATCTCAAAGTAACCTACCCCCCCCCCCCCCCCCCCACCCGGCACCGATTGTCGCTCCGATGAAAACAAACGAAGCTTCATTGGTAGCAATTACAGGACAGCTGAGACAATCAGCTCAAAGAGAACTCTCAAGAGTCACTATGAAATGACAAAAAAAAACGAAGGATACGAGTTGCACGAGGAAGCCTGTTGAGAAGGTGTAAAAGGAGGTGCGGTAAACCGAAAGATGAAAGGAGAGAGAGAGAGAGAGATGAACGAGGGAAGCGAAAAAGTCGAAGCCAAGTTCAGGGTAACCTTCTAAAGCGCGTCGCTCGGAACTCGGTAGTTGCGTAACAAGAAAGAAGTAACTATCGTTGGGGTAGACTAGTTTATTCAATGGCACGAGGGGCAGAGGGGGAGGGGGGTTAGCTAGGTGGAACAGTAAGGAAAGGGAGCCGGAGGAAGAGGGGCTAAACAAGGAGAGCGGAAGATCTTGCAACGTAGAGAAGTTCCTCTCTCTCTCTCTTCTAGTGTAGGTATCCCCAAAGAGTGAAAGAGAGAGAGAGAGAGAGGAATGGGACAGGGTAAGGCAAGCAAGACGAGGATGGAGAAGAGGCAAAGTTCTTCGCAAGAACAAGAACAAAGTTTCTTTGGAACGTGGTGGAACACACCCTCCCCCTGGCCAAGATGCACGTAGTACCCAGTTGGCGCGAGGACCTTACCAGAAACTTCGCCGGGAAGCAAATTCCGTCAGTGTCCCGTAGACGTCGCTCTGGTTGCTTTCGCACTTCCGGTACTACGCCGGAAGAGTTCAGAACGACCTGGAGAACGTCGAGACGTTCGCGCTCCTGTCAAGCTGGACCTGGTTCACTTGATATCGATGTAAATGGACTCTTACCTGAATGGATCCGGTGGACGACCTGGTCCAGGATGTCGTACTCACAATCAGAATGGACTGTGTCGATTTATAGCGTCGACGAGGATCAAAAAAGAAACGCTGGTTATAGGTCCAGAAGACGAGACAGGGTCCGTTTGTCTGATGAGGATGCTCGCGCGATAGGAACGGCTACGACGATCACGACGTCGAGAGGACGTAGTCCTATAAACGTCCGAAGCGCGCCGCGACGCCGACGAAGAGCGCCGATTTTCCACGAGCAACCCCGAGAGGTCGTAACGCCACGGAGGACTTTGTAGCAGTGTTGGTGAGGGAGCGCGAGAGCCTCAGTATTCGCGAGGAGTTAGATTAGAGGAGAGTGGATGCTGAGCTTGCTCGTGTGTTGGTGAGAGTAAAACTTTTCTTGGCTGTGTTGGTACGCACGCATCGACTCGCCACACTCTCTCTCTCTCTCTCTCGCTCTACCTCTCTTCGTCTTCTTCTTCCTCCTCCTCCTATAACCATTCTTCCTCTCCTCAGCATCCGAAAGCTGTACCCACCTCTCCCTGCTACCAGTACCGACGGTGCTCTAGAAAGTACTAGAGAGCGGCAAAGAGAAATAGAAAGAGAGAGAAAAGAAGAAAAAGAGAGAGAGAGAGAGACTACCTTTCAAGCAAAATGCGGTCCACCTCGCGTTATTTCCTTCCTCCAGCAGCATCCGACGCCCGCCTATCCTCCCATCCAGCCACGGCACGATCCAACCCACGGGAACCCAGCTCCTGAAGTCACTCCCGGCTACCAAGGGAATTATTGCCAGTCGTGAATGAAAAAAAAAAATTTTTTTCTCTCTCTCTCCTTCACCAGCCTCCGCGAATTCGGAGACGCGGAAGGTAACGAGTTTACTACCGGCTTGAACTTTGACCAGGACAAAAGATCGACTCTCTCTCCAATAGGACGGACGACTGGAATTGGCCGACTTCGGCTTCCCCGTGAGCGGCTCGCTTCCTCCCGTGGCACTTTAATACTCCCCGTGGCTACCGAACTACCGAACGCTGAGTTTAATGCAGATTAAGGAGTGCACCGGGAGAGCGTCCTTTGTACGTCGCGTTTCGTTCGGTATTAGCTGGAAGTAGCTCGTGGAACCCGAGGTATTACCTGGAATTACGTCTCAATCTACCGTGGCCGTCGACTAAACTAATATTAAAAGTTTTAACGTAGTTAGCACAGGCCGTGGTTGCTTTACCGTCCGTGAAGCTACACTCTGTGCGAAAGCTGCATTGACCGTTACTGGACTTTGATGTGTTTCCTGCGAAAATTCCCTCTCTCGAGTCATAAATTAACCTATAGTACCAAAAACCCTACCAGACCCACCGCGACTTACCAATGGTATTACGTCATTGTCCTTTTAATAAATACATAACCTCTCTCTTACTCTTACCCACGAATATATATATATATACACCCATCAGATAAATTTATCTCGAACAATCTTAAGATTCTATACAATCTTATCTCCACTATGTCTAAGATCAGAAACGACAGATTATCACAGAGACGCAGCATCCCGATGCATCCTGTGGACCACCGCGAATCGTTCAACACCTCGACTCTATTCGGAATCTATTAACTGGATTAACTCTCGATTAAGCACTTTCTCTCTCCTCCCCGACAATTTCTCCTCCTTCGGGATAACTTCCTCCCTTTACTCTACTTAGACGTTGCTTGGCTAGGAAAGTTACTTCGAGCTCCTTAATCCTCCACGTGGATCCGACTTGGGATGAATCTTTGTTTAGAATGCAATCTACGTTATTTCGTAATCGAGTTGATGGACTGATAACGTAGATCGTATTTTAATTGTCTTTTATCTTTTTTTTTTTTATTTATTTAACGCCTCCGTAAATGTGCTCGGCCGTTCGTAAATATTTGAATTATCAAGCAGATATTCAAGGACGCCTGGAGGCTGTTGGAAAAATGCATAGAGTCACGTGTTACACCGTGCCAATGCAATTCGTTCCTGTCGCCAAGTCCTACTTATAAAGATCGTAATAAAATCAAAGAGTCATTTGAATTTTCGCGCCACGAAGAATTGACAATTCGACTATATTTACTTGGCAACTTGATAACAATAGCGTACGGTGACCTTAGCGATAACAGCCAGTCACATTTATCACGGTCTAATTGGCTGATAAGAAAATTAAAAGAAAAATAAAGCCAACGAACGTCGCGGGTACAAATCATGGGTATAAATAAAATTATTGATAATGGGGGGGGGGGGGGGGTAATGTTGAAATAAAAAAAATTAATAAAGCATATATACCTAATAAAAACGCGCGATAAGAACGGAGCATCCACACGCCCTCATTTCTTACTGAGGAATGACGATTCTTGCTCCCGCCCCCTTCCTCTTCTTGGTCCTAGCCTTTTTTTTCCCTAGTATATATATATATATATATATATATATATATATATATATGTATACTGTAGTATCCTCCCAACAGATTCTCTTTCCCTCTCTTGGCGACTCGGATTCTTCAGTCCTCTTTGACCCTCCCCCCCCCTCTCTCCAGCCCCTTTCGCCAACCCGCGCCCAGCCTCCTCAAACGACGCGAAGCTCGAGAGAAGTGTGCGAGCCACCCTCCCGCAAGCTCTAGAAGTCTATCGACCTGCGCATGCGCAAGCCCCACTCCAAAAAGCTCAGCTCTCTCCCACGTTCCACGCCTCCCACGATAGGCTTACTTTGCCAAACTTTTTGTCCGCACGCGCTACGGAAAAAGCTCCTGGAGAATTCACGCTGCTACGGCGGCAGCGGCTACCGGGTAGGAACTATCGGAAGCTGGGAGGCTATAGCGATACTACAATAGTATCTGGTAGCGGCGGCAGTGGTAGAAATTCTACTGGTGCTGATACTAGGTCTGCGACGTTGACGATCCCTGGGATTGGGAGGGAGAAACGGAGGGCTGAAACTTTTTTTTTTTTTTTTATATATTTCTACGCCAATCTCCTAGCCATTGAGAACAATAAACGTTACTTTGGATTACAGGGATGAGACTGGGATGGATTTCTCGGAGCGGAATGCTTTAGTTTTGTTGTTCAAGTTTTTTTTTCCTCTCGCCTATTTTGACTCAGTTTTTTTTTATGCTTCTTGGGGTAATTCGTTACTCGAGTGTACTTCGCGATGACGTAGCAGACCTTCGATCCAATCCTGAGACGCTCCAGCCTAGTCACTTTGTATGAAATTCTTTCGAAAGCTTCATCCAGTTCTGCCAACCTGGCGCCGCAGTGATTATGCTAAACCGAGCGGCAAACTCGTACCTCGAAACTAGGAAGAATTCCATGGGAAAGTATGTTAATGGCCGATGAGCTGCGGGAGTTAAATAAAACAGAGGAGCAACTCGTGGGGAAGTTCAAAGTCTCGTGGCAAAGTTAGGTCTCCGACAACCGGTCGGACTTTAGTCAGACTTTGGTCAGACTTGGAGTTTGGACGGCCTCTGGCCACGGGTTCTGTGAAGAAGAAATCTTCAAGGTTATCGATCATTAATGATATACGTATACAAGGGGTGGTACGTGGATCCATGTAAATTAACGATGGATCATCGAAGATCATTCAGGATCCTAGAAGACGAAGTGCGAGCGAGTTCTGGGATAGGGTTGTAAATTGAAATTCATCGTACGTCAGAGACGTCGTCCTGACGGAGGTACGGAGTGGGTCCTAGGGGTGGTTTTTCCAAGAGGGCGTAACGAGGACGGTTAATACTTTCGCCAACTAGGAGCTCCCGCAGGACCGAGCTACGTGCCAAAAAACAACCCCTAAAGAAGAAGTCGGAGAACTACCCTCTCTCGCGGATCCCATTTAAATCGCAGCGTTATGTTTTTTGAATTACCCCAAAAGGACAGGGGATGCTGTTAGAGATCCTAGAGGTGAACGGGGAAAACCACCCCTTTGACCCCGAGAGTCGGAAGGTCCTCTTGCTTGGTATGCGCGACCAGGACTCTGAGCAGGACGAATTTTCAATCGGCAAGCTCGTACCGCGCCATTCATCCCTTGTACAACCACCCTTGGGATTGTACTACTGGCATTGTCGCGAGGGGATGAAAAAAAATGACAAGAGAGGGTTGGACCTCGTACCGAAGACCCAGAACGTTTATCGGAAAGTGGTGTCGATAGGCCAAAGGGCCTTGGGGCCCTCAGAAACCAATGCTGTACCCTGCGAGCCTGTATACGCGTATAGGGCCTATATCTACAGGGATGATATAAGAAGGCAAACAGGAGTCCGTAAGGGTTGGGGGTGTAACGGGGGGTGGACTCTACACGCATATTTGACGTATTTGTGCGTAAATACGGGAATGCGTGTTGTGTACGAGGGTAAACATAGGGGAGAGCAATGCCATATACTATACGTATATCGTAGGCGCGACTAAGGGATGGTTTCTCGCTGCTGGGAGTCCAAGACATAAATCCATCGGTTTACTCTCTATCTTTACTTTATCCCCCGTCCACTCACCCTCTTCATCTACCATCTCAGGCGCAGCCTCCGGACCATCTCACGTCATCTCAAAGAGTTTTCAGGCACCTCGAGGCACCTCGCGAGATGCCCGCGAGAGATCGCTCTGGAAAATCTTGCCGAGAATATCTAGGAGAAAAAGTGGATTATCTTGGAATTCCAAGAGTATAAAAAAAGAGAACCAGCCATCGAAGATAGATAAGCCCTGGATGGGGGGGAGGGTGAGAAATCAGGAAGGACAGAAGGGGTCTCTCAGACGTCGGCGTCGGGACGCCGGTAACTTACCATCGCGATATTAATTGACGCAAGAAATTAGGTTCGCGATCCCGAGAATGATTGATCGCGTAATGAGAAATCCCTAATAATGACTCTGTCGTTGGGGGGGGGGGGGAGGGGTGATGGCCGAGATAGGGAGAATCCGGGAGGGGAAAGGTATTAAGAAACGACATTAGATTATAATTTATATTAAAATCTGTGCAAGGAGATAAAGAGAAGAGACGCGGGGTGCACCCACTGATTGTGAGCTACGCTCACGGCGTCGCAGCATCCCTTCTGCTTCCGAGATTCAACCCTTTCGCCCAATGGCGTAGCTATGTGTGTAGTCAGTTACATTTACGTTTCAACCCTTGTCTCCTTCTCGCTCTTTCCTATGGCTCCTTAAACTACCCTTAGCTTATACCCATACCTACCCCCTTGTCAAGCTGTTCCCACTATAGGGACGTACGGTCGACTCTCGGCTACTTCGTTTTAGATTTTTACCCTTAACATTTTTTTCCACCCCCCCCCCCCCCCATATATACGTGATACGGTGTTTCATTGATCCCGATTTAAGGGATGCACGCGCGAGTGTGGATTCTAAGAATCTAATTAAGGGCTACGCCAATGGAAAATAATCAAGGGGGAAGGACCAAGGGACGCTTTATGGCGGGCTGGATGGAAGACGAAGGGACATCAGAGGGCAGAGAGTAGAAATGGCTGTAGAACGCTCGAATATACGAGTAAAGGGAGAAGTAAGGGATGCAAGGAAGATGGCCTAGGGTGGGTAGAGGCATGGTTAGACGTAATGGGGTAGAACCTGCGAGTTATTCCAGTTAAGATATTAAAGGGTAGTCCGATCGATGTCACTGGAACCTACTCTCGTAGAACTACCCCTAAGTCTTGTCTTACCCACCCACCTCCCCTCGGCAATTGTCATACCAGAAAATAAATTTCGGGGTTTAATCCATTCGAAAATCGATATACCGACTTAGGGGTAGTTTTGGTTTTCGCTTCGAGCAGAGAGCGAGCGACCTGAAACGACGGCGCACCAAGGGGATGGTCCTTTTAGAATGCCGATGTCAAGGGGGATGAAGGAAGTCGAGGGGGGGTGGAAAGGAGGTATACAGGAACGAGGATTCATCCCTCGAGGAAGATAGGAGCCCCAGTTTTCTCTAGCTAATTCCAGACCTTAATTACCACCCTTACGAAATCTCTCGTTTGGGTGGCGCATCCAGCCCGTCATCCAGCGGAGGCTCCCTTGCGCGGCCTAATTCCTGGTCTTAGCCGAAGTCGATGCTCCTGTCACCCCCTATTTATCTATTGATACCGGCCCGGAAAGCCAACGGTGCTGACTTTCTTAAGGGATGATCAGCGCAACGATTGGAAATTGTCAAGAGCGCTGATACGTGGTCGTTCAAGTATTGGGAGCATCCCTTAAAAGATCCAGGGGTAGGTGTGCCGACATCAGCTTGCCAACCTGACGCTAGGAAAACTCTAGGCATCGCGTTATGGTCGGACGGATTACCCGCGTAGTTGGCTGCCTGCCGGATTGTCGCTTTCCTACTAGGTTACCCAGCTACCCTTGCGCCGAAGGGGTGCTCCTAATAAAATGCATGATTTAGCTTTCTCTTTACCCTCGCCAACGTATCCAAGCCAAAGCAACCCTCTTTACTTTCTCTCACTACTCGTTACACGGTACTAGCTAACTCGCGCGACTCAGCCCCCTCCCTCCTGCCACCCCCTATCATCCCCTTACATACACAGACACGGCGACGGTCATGAATTATAAAATGACGGTAAAAGCGAAAGTTTTCGCTCGACTCGGGCGAGCTTTTCCACGAGAACCTCACCCGCGCGACTACGACCCCCGTACCAACCTAATTTAATGAAATGACTAAGGGGTTAACCGAGTTCTCCTGCCTAGGCCCAGTAGTTTCCCCCGGGCAAATGTTTAGCCACTGACTAAAGTAGTGACGGAACCCTTGCCGACTCCGTCAAAGATCAATTCAGGTGGATGGTCTGTTTATTTGAAAAAAAAAAAATAGCTCCAGACACCCTGTTTCTCTGAATCCCAGTAAATCAATAAAGATTTAACAATCGAGTAGGTGATACGAGCGAAGGCAGTGGCCGGGAGCGTTAAGCTAAGTTCACACGTGTATAGAAATTCAGAAGCTTGGGACATGACGTATACAGGTATACAGAGGGGAGTGGCGAAAGGGTTAGAGAGAAGCCAGGAGATGTGTAGGAGATGAAGTCTGAGGCCGCTAGCAATCTGGAGGTATTCCCCGAACAACCAAGCGACTATACGTGTATCCGTACAGAGGGAGGGGTTGCTGCCGATGAGGAAGGTCCAGCAGGTAGAAAGAGAGAGTGAGAGAGAGAGAGAAAGAGAAAGGCATACAGTAAGCCCAGTCGTGATTACAGTGCCGTGTATTCAAATGGTCAGTCCCACCCACCCCAATCACCCTAGCGAGTACTATACCCACCCAACCCTCATACCGTGCAGCCCGATACCCTTGTCTAACGCCAGAGGGACCCCCCCCCCCCCCGGCTGACTACCGACCCCGACCTCACCATCCTGTTCCTGACTACGTCGGATCTGGAAGTGAGAATATGCAACTTGTCCTGGTCGTTCTCCCCTTGACTGGAAAATTCGTAGAACAGGCGTCTGGTCCCGAGGGGGATGAAGAAGCAGCGACGTCGTCACCGTCAACGCTAACCAGAACGCCGTCGACGTCGATCCCAGTAGCCTGTGCAAGTGGTGCTGAGCAGGTTCAAGATCTTGGTCGACGTCACTGAAGACCTGGACCCGGTGAATTTAGGGGTGGCAAACATTATGCAAATCGTCGAGGGTCACCAAACGCGATAGGTAACCTGGACGAGGACGTCGTCATAGTCGTCGTAACGGAAGGAGGCCTAAATGTAAAAAGACGGGTACTAACCCTAGTTAGTACCGGGTACCATGAATCGTTAATGCTAATCAGAATCGTCCTGCCGTCCTACGTCGAGGTGACGTCAGCCCTCCGTCAGGCCTGACGACACCAGCTTGATGAATTAGCCCGGCCAAGATATTGATAACCGTTAACGTCAACGGGGGCCGTGGCGCGCTCGGCTGGTCCCGCCGAAACTTTCCTACGTCGTACGTGCTTTGACTTAAGCAACCCTGGACCCTGCTGACGACGTTGCGCTTTATAAATTAACCAACGTTATCCCCTGGACCTGCTTCGTCTCCTACCTATGACGCCTCGTTCCCCACCCGTTTGCTCCATTAATTTACATACCTAGTATAGGTACCCTATAGTCATTCGGTCTAACTACCCCTTTCGACATAGACACCCCCTAGGCTCCGAGTAACCATCGTCGCGTTAGAATTTTCATATCAGCTAGATAATTAGGATTGATTATACCAGCTGTTGATTTTCTTGCGGTGATAATTGATTTGACGTTGATCCGAGGGTCTGATGAAAATCGACTTGGACCAGGAAATGGAGCCACTCGACTTCCCGGAATCGAAGGCTAATCTCACCCTCAGTGGCCCAGGGCCACATGCACGACCTTTTCGATTAGGTGATTGTTATGCTCACACGAGAACGACGTGGCAAATTTATTGACCATTCGACCTAGGACTGGCAAGGGGTTTGAGGTTAATATTGATCACCCTTAGAGGGTCAGGGGTCAAAATTATTTCATTGACCAAAGGTATACACGTTTTTGGAATACGTGATCTCGACGCCCTCCTTTTTCGGGACTTATTTGTAAATTAACTTTATCACCAGGAACTGATCACCCCCCCCCCTCCCCACCTGGAACCTACCCCTGGTCCGGTCCCAGGAGAAAATCCTCTGACTTTTGAACGGCGTTAATCGCACGCATGGCCACCCTAAAGGAGATTCACGGTACCCGACTCGAAGCAGCCAATGAAAATGACGTAACGCAAAAATTAGAAGCCAGGGGGTGTCGGGGGTTGGATATTTTCCCAGGATCCCGATTAGCCTCGATGTGCCTTATCTACCAGCGAGAATATAAATTTCGTCGAAGGGGGTAGCAATACGTTAACGAAGAGCACGCACGTACGGAGATCAGCATCTCCCATTACTGGACCATGTTTGGCCACCCTTGCTTGACCCAAAGATTATGCGTATACACAATTGATTATTCATTAAACGCCTATCCAGCATGGGGTAAGCATCCCTCTCGGTAATTATCCATGGAAATTAAACCGAGTATTCGCACAGCCTTTGATGATTTACGAATAGAAAGATAAACAGTGATAATCCGGATGATCATAATTTTCGTAAAATAATTTTTTTTTTTTCAAAAATCCACGTACAACTTTCTCAAAATGGACTTGGGGGTCGAACACGTAAAAAAATGGGACAAAGGCAACGTATGAAAATAACAATCCAAATTTTAACAGCGATTCCCTCGACGTCGAACAATACTGACCACCTCAACGAACGGGACCAGGTCCGTCTCCCCGGTGACAGCTAACAAATGGAATATGTTGAAGGGTCGAACAAAAATCACGAGTTGAAGCGGAAGAGATGGTAAAAAAGGAAGGAAGAGAATCCAGTCCAGTCATATTGGGAAAAAAAAAATATTTTTGAAACCCACCATGGGGCTTAGCCATTGTACGAGACTAGAGCCCAAATGAAGCTGAACAGCCAGAAGCAATTTTTCAGTTATTCAATAATCAGTCTCATGCAAAAACTGTAGATTCGGAATAACGACTGACTCGTACTCCATGCCAGCATTGTTCCCTGTCCTATATTGAGCAGGACCAGGTTTCCATAGAATCCAAGGATATGGCTACGGACCAAGTATGCGTTAGACTAGGAACACACTATAGGACGTACCCAGTGCATCACGACAAATCGGCACTCATCTTCTTCTATCCTACATGGGTTAGAAATCTCCCCGTCTCTCTCGCTCTCACTACCCTTAATTCGTTCCGTAAGGGAAGATTCGAATTTCCTAAAGGATGGATGTAACGCTCGTTATTGGATGGACAAACTGAATGGAAACGCAGTGGTTGGATTCAGCCTGAGGTGTCTCTTCCCCATTGCTACTAGACCCCCCAGTGCAACCCCAACTCACCCCCATGCCCACGGTACACGATCAGTCCATCTAGGTCTTGCTGAGGTGCTCCTCGTCATATTCTGCACTGAATACAAAATGCAGATGCGCGAGAGTAAAAGGGGTAGCGTACAGTAAGGTCCAGACCAAACCTACCCATCTCGAGGACGTGGATGAAGGCTAAGTGGGGGAGGACCAAGTGGGAGGATGAAGATCATCGTCAGCGCTTGGTCAGCGTAGCCAGAGCCAAATGGAAGCCTTTGGTAAATCGTCAGAGGATAAGGAAGAGGAATAAGCCATGAGGAAGATGAGGATGCTGAAGTGGAGAGGAAGAACGAGCACATCCGGCGCCGCGCGTCGTAGACGACCCCTGACCCCGTCGCGACGTTCACCACCGCGCGGCCGATAAATCGTCCCGGTACTCTAGGTGGAGGCAGTGGGAGTAGGTGGGTCGGGGAAGGGAGGGGGTGCGACGATAATAAGGGGATGATCTCACGATAAGCGGGCGGCATTAATTGAGATTGCAGATAGCGGGTAACTTTTGCCCGCCGCGAGGAGATAACGATCGACGGAACAATAGAACCGCATCTGGCCGCATCGATGTAAGACTCGAAAGGAGGAGGAGGTCTGGGTGTAAGAGATCGAGAGAGAAGGAGAGAGACCGGTCTGAGAAGAGCGAGCGAGATGACACCAGGAGCAAGTTCAGTGATTGCGGAGGGACCATAAATTCCATGGAACGTCCTATGGACGATGAGCATTCGACTCACGAGCGATAAGCTTTACTCTCTTCCTTCGGCCTTCTTCTCCTTTTCTTTTACTTTGTTTGCGAAAAAGAAAAGTACCGTCCGAAGAATTCCGATCGATTGGACGAAAAGGAAAAAAAGAAATTATGAGTGAGCAGGAGTCCAGTAGGGCTCTACGTGGGACCCGGACGTGCTGAAGAGGTCTAGTCTGGGTCCAGGCTATATTCTAGAGTTCAGCAGGACCCTGTGTTGGGTCCTGGATACATTGTTGGATGTATGCAGACTTGGGTACGAAGCGTCGTTGACGGGTGGCGAGCTTCCCGCAAGGAAATTTGTATTCCCTTGATAACTTCACGGTGCTGCCCTCTGGCGAGGACTGGTTCAAGTCCTGGAAGCGTTTCGACGGCAAACCTCTCCCTTCGATCATCCCTCGCGCCCCTCGACACTCGCAAAATTACAAATTTACCCCAATCGGACCAACCGCCAACTGCGCGCAGTTTTAAACCGCGAACTTCAACCTCAAACTGGTCGTCTCGCACGGGGAGCGTCTTGTGGGATCGAGGGATGAAATTCGTGCCGGACCCAGTTGTACCGTGGATACGCATAGGGAAAGGTGGACCCCTATTTTTTTCGGCTTGGATTCTGCCGTATCATCGTATAGAAAGTTGCGAAACTTTTCACGAAAATATTTACTTGTTTTCCTAATCGCACTGGCAAACAATGTCGTTTCGACGGACGATCTAGATATTTTTTCTCCCATTAGACAAAGAGCCTAAAAGTTGGTATTATTGAGACTAAACTTTTTTTTTTCCTTCCCTTTCTTTCACCGTAAACACACTATTTTGCATGTAAATCCGCAAAAAAAAAATAGTCAATTGACAAGCGATAAAGTTTCAGAACTATAAGAAGAAAATAATCGACGATATAATAAATTACAATATAATTAACAAAGCAGTCGCAAACGCACGTATAAAAACGTACATCTCGCTTACGGTCAGTTCGTACGTAGATATGAAAAAATAAATATAATAATAATAATCGAGTTCTGGAAGGTGTCAAATGGACATATCTAAAACGTACCTGCCAGCGCAACGGGATCGAACGTTAATCATCTAATCAAACTGTACAATTATTCTAATCAGATCTTAATGGAAAATTCCGACTGTAACCAACAGAGTACGATAAATCAATAAAACAAAATTGCACAATTATTCTACCAGAAACATAAAAATACCGAATCAAACTAATTCCATAAAATCAGCCCCAATAAAATAACCCCCCCCCCCCCCGCCCCTCCCAAATTATGAAGGCACGAAAAATCCCAATAAAAATCTTCAAAGGGACACACGCGGTCTTTCTTATCCACGTAACCTGATCCACATACGTAACGTTACGCAATCCACTAAAGAGGTTCCCAAAGAAAATATATCAGGAATGAAATCCACTTAGCACGGGGCCCGGTCGTGCACGAGTGCAGCCCTGATAAATTCGCGACGGCAGATATTCAGGTAACGGAAAGCTATTACAAGCCGATATCTATTGAAGACGGGAGCGCGAGGGCCGCCTGGAGAGAAATAAAGAGCGATTGCGTCGGTAAATCAGGAAACAGGGAATTCCGGATGCTGGGAAAGAGGCTGAGAAGAGATCTCCCTTAGAAACAGCGGAACGATAGTATACGTAGGTTCCTCCCTATCTACGTGCACCCCTTTCACCTATCATCCCCCGAACCCCATGGACGTCCCTCTCTCGTCCGTAGGATCCTGTCACGGCATCCCCCCCCCCCCCCTCCGACCCCCAACTCGCATCCAGGCAGTGCCAACTGCCAAAACGTTTCGCACATACGTATTGCTGCATTACGTCATCCGAAGTCACGTCAGGTTAGGTTTTTATCAGCCACCCCTTAGCTTATCTCACTAGGTAGCGCTGGGAGTGTCTTTCGCTAGCTGGACCGGTGCTGGAGAGAATTGGAGGTAACGTGGTGATTTTTTTTTGTCCCTAGAGAACAACAGCTCGTACTGGCAATTCTTATCTGGTGGCGAGTGGGAAAAGGAGGGCATGTAGATAAATAGTTTGAAGGTGTGTGAGTGTGAGAGAGAGAGAGATATGAGGTAGGAAACAGGAGAAACGGACTTCTGTTCGGCAGGCACGCGTGTCAGACGTGCTTGGGGCTTTTTAGCGCTACCCCATAAATCGGCCGATCGCCATCGATATCAGCCGCAAGATACGTTATCTATGTGGCCGCTTCACCGTTTTACAGAAAATTTATCGCTTTTGCAATTTGTACGGTTGCCGGACTTCGTTTAGTACTTTCACTCGTGGTTTTCTTCGTGCTCTGTTTCTCTGAACGGTGTAGGCCACCTGACGTTTATCTGTCAAACTAACGTCCACGTGACGTTCATCTGTCAGACTGACATCCACGTGGTGTTTATACGTCAGATATAACAAAAACAAAGCAACGTGCAAAGTCCATACACGAGTCCGACCAAAGACGAATTTTGACTGTAAAATCGACGAAAAATTACTTAAGTCCTTGACAGAAAAATTGGACAAAATGGCGGATACAGAGAGACCAAATGACTAAAGAAATAAAAAATAAAAATGTACGGTACTAGCATCCTTTAGCTAACTGACGTCAGACATGGCGAATGATCTCAGTATGGGGATGAATTTTTGAATATTTTCTTATTTTCACTCCCTCGAGTGAAGTCACCCTTATGAACCTTTTAAGCCGTCCCAAGGGTTGCCGATCGAAATTTAAACAAAATTTACGTAGCCGCTATGGAAACTTCGAAATTATAAACTCATCAGGCATTTACCGAACGATTAAAGCTTCTCTCGTCCATTCTCTCTTTATCGTATCCTGCTGCTCTCCGTAAGTCTCTCTCTCTCTCTCTCTCTCACTGCCTCTTCGAGGTGCAAACGTAGGAGAAGGTTTACGCTTGAGCTAAGCCACCGCTAGCCGTCGCACACACGTTCTCCAACTCGCACGAGGCGGACTATTTATCAACGTAGGGTAACGCGACGTAACGGCTTATTCATGCGGGGATCCTCACAGTTTCGAGTTTTGCGGCTTATGAAAGGCTCTCGCTTAACGATCCGCTTCCGGTTCCTGCGGACTCCTGGCTTTATCGGAAACGCATGAATAAACCAGACGAAAGGTAAAGCCCGTAACGTGCTACTCGAAATCAGTCATTTTCGACCTTTGGATCGGACATGTATTTTTTTTTCTTTTCTTTTTTTTTTTTTTGAAAAATAATATAGAGTGAAAAAGAAAATGAAAACAAAAAAAAAGATTTTTCCATACGCGAAGATTTATCGCGTCAGCTTACACGTATCCAAGGTCGATGCATCCGGAATCTAAAAGGGATAACTCAAGCTTGATTTATCCCAGTAAAGTATATATATATATATGTGTTTCTTCTTCATTCGGCTATCCCTGGTTTTCCAGCTCCAGGCTTCGGGATTTCAAAGTTTTCAGGATATCGGATTGACGTATCGCTTTGGAAAATAGCAAAACCGGCGTAAACAAGCGATAGCTATGCAACCGAGAACGTTCGAGAAAATTCACGACGGATACAAACGACGCGCGAGCGTCTCAACAACTTTTCTGCAAGCATCAAAGGGGAAGGTGGGTAGCGAGGTAAGGGGGGGCGGAGGGGGAGATGCAGCCAAGACACAACGAGGATGAGAAAGAGCATCGAGCCAGCAGTGAAATTCAGGACGTTAGATTTTATCAGGGTAACGGCAGCTTCGAACTTTACTTCAGTCACGATAAGTCGGCTGAGCTTGATAAAAGCAGCAAGACGGGTATAGCCAGGGCAGGCATCGGAGCAACCAGAGGGGGACCCTGGGGGGCATAAAAAAAAGTGGGAAAGCTACCGGCGAAGCTTGCGAGGGAGAAAGTGTTGGTGAAAGGAGAGAGAAAAAAATGTAAAAAAAAAAAAAGTTTGGTTAGGTTTCTTTGGTCGCGTTAAACGAGTTCTCGCGACGGGTGGTCAGGAAGATGGGAGGGGGTGGCAGGGGGGAGGGAGGAGGTTTGAGAAGGGCGAGAACAGCATACGCACCAGCATAGTACCAACTTCGCGGAACAAGATAATATTGATAAAGAGAATCCATGTTGAAGAATTTCTTTAGTGTCGGAGCAATGCTCGTAAAGTTGACGATGGACGTTAGGCAAATTGGCACTGAATTTCGAAAAGGATCCGCAGGATGGCGTCCCAGTCGTAAAAGACAAGTCTGCCGGGTTTACAGCCGTCCTTGAATACGGCGATTTGATGAATCGTAGATTTAATAAGTGAATAGCAAAGCTCGGTACTAGATTATGTAAACCAGAGAAATTTATTGGCCATTCGGAATGGTCAGAGTCCAATTTTAAATAAGAGAACGAGATAAAGAAACTATTGTGATGGGAGGAACGACGGAAATACGAGTATTGCCAACCGCATAAAACTATTGCTGCTGGACTCCTAATATTTATTATCGATAACCTCGTAAATGTGGGCACTCTTATTTTCTCGAGGACTAGGGGAACTGGGCGGAAAAAAGAAGGCGAAGTACCAAGACGCGAATGACTGGGGAACTAAGAGAGAAAGAGAGAGGGGGGAGAGAGAGAGAGAGAGAGAGAGACGTAGAATTTTTGGGTAAACTAGAGAACGTCTCTGATTGGTCCAGGGATGCTTGGTAACATGTGCTTCCGTACGGGAAAAATTGATTAACAAAACTAGCAGGGTGGGAGGAGGAGGGGGGGGGAGGTAGAGAGGACGCATTAGTTCCGGGAATTCGACTAAGAGAGTCCGAGTCGTGGAGCGTGAGAGAAACCGACTAATCATAAAGGACGTAGAAACGAAGTGAATTAATCAATGGATTAAACGCGCGATGCGGAATGGGATGAGATGGGGCTGGAATGGGACGTGGACTAGGGTGAGATCGGAGTCCTGAAGGACTCCCGTGCCCGTAGTACTACTCCCTGTGACATCTCTCGTTTGTCACACAAATGGCCGGGCATTTAGCTGCAGCGTCGTGACGTTTCTGCCCGATGGACAAACTCTATGGGATGACGAATTCCTCGGGGTCCATCGGCCGTCCAGGAATTCCGGCCGAGCCGCGATTTTATTCGCACTTTTTTTTCGTTTTCATCCGACTTGTGTCATCTGAGCGAGAGAGATATATATATGTGTATTTCTTTTTGTTTTCTATACCTCATCGGTATCCTACTTGCTTCATCTATATTTCTTCTCCCTATTTTCTTTTAGAATTTTAGTTTTCTAATTTGTTTAAAAATCTTATCAAAGGATCGCAGCATCTTTCTTGAGATTTTAAAAAGGACCGGTTACTTTATTCTTCAATATTATGGTGGTCTCTCTCTCTCTCTCTCTCTCTCTCTCTCTCTCTCTATCTCTCTCTCTTTGAGAAGAATCTTGGGATTCGATATGAGAGAATTATTACGTCACCGCAGCATATCAAACATCAGAATCTCATGACTCCCTCCCGTGGTTCTGTACCATCGGTTGAACCTCGTGCCGACTCCAAGAAGATACTGGTATCTATCACTGTGTACGAGAGAGAGAGAGAGAGAGAGAGAGAAATAGAGATGGGAAAGAGCGTCTTTGATGGCAAAGTTCTCCATCCGCGACCGCGCAAACATCTTCCACGGAAATGGATCAAACTTTGTACTCGGAAACGGTCTTAGGAGGGGAGCATTAATTGAATAAAAACAGGCCTGTTATGTGGATATGACAGGAATCCGAAGAGAGATTCCTTATAATCCAGAGAAAGGCTTACGACGCACGTGTAAATATTTCCCTCAACTTCGTCTGCCAATAAAACAAAAAAAAAATCCGACCTGGTATAAAAAGTTGAAAAATTTGCCCAAAAAAATTTTTGCATTCGCTCGAACAACCCTATCCAAAGTGACGGGGTCAAAGGTCGCAAAATAATGCCCGAGTCCTGACGCAAATAGAAACTAAAATCACGTGATTCTCATATTCTTCGATGGCCACGAATTTGTACCGGGTTCAAAGTTCATGCTCGATCGGAGCGGCCAATGATCAATTGACAGGACTAGCACTGGTACCAACTACTAGGATCCTGCCAGAGCAGACAACGACTTGAGCTTCCCTAATGGCGGTAATGGCTAATAACCTTCGAATCTATCCGTGCTAATGACCGATGCTCTTCTCTCCAGTCAGAAAGCAGAAGTCAGAAGCCACTGTGCCTAACACGCTTAATACCCAAGGAACTTGGCACTCAGGACAAGTTCAGCCCCCTTGCCCGAGGACAAGGAGCGCTGCCAGGAAGACACGCGTCACATTACCTATCCAAGCGCTAACTCGAACCTCGACCGGAAGTCCTTTCGGGGCTAGAGAATTTGCCAGTCGATAATGACAGCCATCCGGTTTTAGTCGGCAAACTTTTGCTACGAGCTTTAACGCTCTTCTTGCGCAGGAGAAGGGACAGCTTTCATCAGAGCGTCTCACAGTCACCAGCGTGACCTCTGACCCGGACCTGGTACCTTCGAAGAGCTCAGACCTGCTGCTCATAATTTTATCGTTAATTAACAGTAATATTATTTCTTCAATTATCATGGATCAAGATTCGCGTCATCGCTCAGCCGGTTGGGATTAGAGAGCTGGGGATTGGCAAGAGTCCCTAGTAAAAAAAAAAAAAAAAAAATGAGAAATTGGCAAATCCGTCAGAGTTTTTAAGGAGCACGACGAGGCGGATGAGGACGCCAAGTGACGAGCTGTCATCCTGAAGTCTCGAGGAGGCTGGAGAATCGTCGAGAGAAATTATTGAGCTAATTGCGATAAGTTGGACATCCGACAAAATACTCGTCGCGAGAGTACCGCCACAATTCTGTCGGCTATGATGAGGGGGGGGGGGGGGGGTAGGGAACGAATAACGGATAAAAATAAAGGGAGAAAGGAGAAAGTGAAAAACTCTTCTTTTCCTCGATCCCTGACTGAGCAGAGTGAAAGAGAGAGAGAGTGAGAGAGAGAGAGAGAGAGAGAGAGAGTGAGAGAGGAGCGTGCCTCTCCAGACAGAAATATGCGAAGCCGTCGCGGCGCTCGAAAAGCTGGACGCTTAATTGGACAAAGCCCCAACCTTCCTTACGAGGGCCAAAAACCCTCAGCCGTCGCAATATGCCGAGAAAAAAAAGAATGAATCGCTTTTCGCGAGTCGTCGGCAACCGGATGTAATACATATACCTCGGTAGGTACACGACGTAAAGAGTCACAGAAGCAAATTGACTGGAGCGACGGAAAGAATGCGGGAAATATTAATATGTAAATTGAGAGCGGAGAAAGGAGGAAGAAAAAAAAACAGTGAAAAAAAAATTTTATATACGGGTACAAAGTAGTATTGACGACGAAGCGATAGTACAGATACCGGAGGATGAGAGGAATGGACCGGGAGGCTGTTTCGAAGTTAGCTCACCATTAAGATCTTCTGTTTGCACTGTCGACTGCTTCACCGTTTGATATTAATGTTTTTCTTGCGAAAGCGTGTGCCGGTAATTACCACTGCAAACAGCTGCGACAAGGTATTCGCCGAGGTGCCGGCTGCTTGGTGACTCTGCTGGTCCACGGCGGTGCTTTACTTTTTAATCAGTCATCGAGTCAAGATGGCCGACTGACTAGGTTGGTCAAAACAAATATTCGTAACGTAGAACGTGAGTCAAGTTGGTACTTTGGTAGGGGGATGAAGAGACGGAATGGATGTGGATGCTAATCGCTTCTTTTTTTTTTACTTCTATTGGCTGCTTGGTACTTTTTTTCCTAGGCCAGTGATAAGAAAGAGTGATAAGAGCGACTTGGTCCAGTCGCTATCTCTTTCTTTGAGCCAGCCATGATCTTCTATGGCCGTGTATATAGGTATACGTCGATGGGTACGGTATAGAAGGTAAATATGTGCACTTGATATTTTGACGGTGCGAGATGATTTCGGGGGATGATAAGAGAGCGAAGGGAGCAGGCGTCATCAGTTATCTCATTCGGTGTTGTTATTTCCGGCGAACAGGATCTTCCGGGCAGCCGGCGCGTCTCGCAATGCTCCCTCATTTGTCTCGGGCCCGGCTAATGAAATTATAGCCAGCGGCTCGGTCTGGTCATCTTTCCAAGGGACCTTCTCTCTCGCTCTGACTTCAACCCAGGTCGGACCCCCCCAGTCTCGTCTCTTCGTCCGACCCACGTTAACCTTCCTCGGGAGCTGATCGGCCCGGGTGCCCCGGGGGAGATTGGTAGGAAAATTGCGGAAAAACTTGTTTCGCTGATATCTCCTTGAGCACTTTTAGCAGATGACGGCAAGTTCAGGAACCACGCGGATATTGCACCCCGTCTGGTTCGAGCGTCGCGACGCTTGCTCGGAGGGGAGGGGTTCGCTGATACAGCCAGGCGTTAACCTAACCCAACCGTGAGATCAGCACAACCGGAAGAACTTGACTGTGAGAGTCTCGTAGGTACACGAAGGTGCAGGATCCTCTTCATAGTCGTTCTCGACCTCAGGATAAGGAGGAGCCAAATGAGTAGGTTGTTGCTTCCTTTCAAGATCACCAGGACCGTGTCTCGAAGGCAGAAAGAAAAGAGCCCGAAGGAATTGACGCGTCGTTCGTAGGCTCTGCGTATCTTATGGCCCATCGCTATGTATATATCCTGGTGTATTCTCGGGGGCAGTTATCGGCTAATGAAAAAGAACCAGGGCTCAATCTGGCGCGCGACGTGTAGGGGGAAACTTTGGCTTATCTCACGGAGGATTTTTAAGATTAGCCTCCTGCGTCGTATTAAGCAGAGACCGTTTAAGGTCGGCTCCTTAAATTGGGGAGTTCGAGCCTGAGGCTACTGCTTTTAGAGGGAGGCACCCACCTGGCCCCTCTTTTGCTCCTGGTTCCTGATGTCAGGGAGCATCGTGACTGCACCTAAATAGCTACTTGTCGGATCATTCTTGACGCTGGTAGGTAGTTACCCAATGGAGTTACTCCATAGTCTAGTGCTCCTTAAGGGCGAATTTCCATGCGCAATAATGTTACCCTCTCGGATATAACACCCCTTCCACCCCATTCGTGGATCATTCTGGAGATTTTCAAGGATACTTCGGGAGATCAGGAATCTCGCGACCTTTTTTTTTCATTCTCGTTCAATCTCACCCTCTCTCTCTCTCTCTCTCACTCTGGTTCTCTTGTGGCGGCCCTTCCTAAGGGCGCGTTTCCGTCTGGTAATTGCTAGGCTTCCATTCCGGCCACCGGGGTGAAAGGAATTAACGTCTCTCCGACTCGCTCTCGGACTCCTCCACATTTTTTCTTCGTCTATTCCTGAGAGAGAAGCAGATGAGCAAGGAAATGAGATAAAGGGATGAGGGTAAGAAAAAAAAAAAAAAAAAAAAAAAATACAAGAGATTCGCCCTCACTTGTTTGTTCCTTTTGAAAATATTATTTTAACGGTTGACTCTTTATAGCGCGTCATTTGTTTTCATTTGCTCAGCCGGTATTGCTGTGCTCTTCTTTACCCTCACTCTCTCTCTCTCTCTCTCTTTCAAGGGTAGAAAGGGAAGAGATACTTCACACAGCCTTTATTTTTTCCCGCAATTTCCTCGGAACTGCTTGTTACGCAAGTTTTCCACCCCAATTGACTTCCCCTCTGATTATTTTTATAATTTTTCTCAGACTCACCCCCCAGTCCCCGTTGGCACACAACAACCCTTTGACCAAAAGGCACCCTGACTGAGGCGCTAATTTTTCTTATTACTATAACACAAGAGTGGAGCCCAAGACGCCATTGTCAATTTATTCGGTTCACCCAAAGACATAATATAACAACCCCTGGGTAGTTGAACGAAATTGAAAAAACAATAATCTACCAAGAGAAGCTTCGCGGATCCGTTTGTTTCGCGTGCGTAAAATTAAAGAAAACTTTGCCGGTAAAAAGCTCAGCAGGTTAAATGCGGTTGGCCGCAGATCAGTCGAGAGCTCGTGCCGCCCTACATCCCTCCGTCCTTCTGTATCCTCCGTTGAGCGTCTCCCTCTCTTCAGCACCCACCACCCCCCGCTGCCGCATCGGAAGAATTTTAATATTTGCCAATTTAGCCTCCGTCCGAGAGGCAAAACCACGACTAAAACGTAGCTGGGCGATAACCACATCAAGGCACTCTTGGGCCAGGGTGCTACGTCGAAGCTCCAAGCTAGAAGTGCCTCATCCGCATCCCCAGTACCGACCCAGGTCGAAGCTTCGGCATTCTCCAGCATCCACCAGGTAGCCAGGATCCAGCATTGGTTGGGTAAACTTTTTTCGTACAAAACTTCCCCAACGATCATCCCCTAGCAGGTACGACTAAGAGTGGACCGTCCTAAGGTCCCTGGTTTCTAATCCAGGAAAATCTGCGCAGCTTCTCAGATTCCAGGATGAAATTCGGCTGGGAGAAATGTCCAGGGATGAAAATGGTAAGGGTGGATCAGAAGGGAGCAGGGATATCCTGAAACTGCTAGAAGTGGTAGGTACTGGCAATGAAACTTCCTAGAGACATAGAGGTTGGCGTTCCGGACTCGAATCTATTGCAACTACGCTTCCACAAATCGGCGTCACGCTACGTACGTCGGCGTCGGGACGCCCTGACCGACGGTCAGCTACGTAGGGGCAAGAGACACTTCAGACTGGTCTGGGTAGCCTTGGGGACGTCGGGGAAAAGGATGAGAGGGACAGAGACAGAAACTGTAGGACTCCTAGAGATCAGACAGAGACGGAGAGGGACAATGAGGGAAGAGGCCGGGGAACGAGTTTAATTCGACCACCTAAGAAATTCGGCGCGGTCACATTCCTCAGGAAAGTTCGTGATTGTGTGTCCGGGACGTCGGAGGAGCTTTGAGGGGTGGTTGGGTGTCCAGGGTGGTCACCGCTATCCTGGTGGCTGGTACCCGGCTGGGTTGACCACCAGTATTTATGTCCAGGACACCCGGGTATCCCGAGGTCTTCTCCCTGAGTCGCCAGAGTGTCCGTGGTAGTTTCTACCCGGTTCCTAGCTTGCGCTCTGCCCGCTAATGGTTATGGTAATTACCGGCCCTAATTGCGAGCAATGGAATTACGAAATATCAAAGTTTCCCAACGGCGAACTGACTCGCTTTGGCTACTCGCGCGATCGCACGTGCCTAGCCCATGTATATATATATCTATAAAGCTAGTAGGACCAATTCCACTTAAGACCTGGACCACGTCTTCGACCTCTTTTCAATCTTAATCCTTTGTAACCGACGTACAGTGACCGGGCGACGCGTCGCGACGCCCCTCAATAAATCCGTGGTAGGACGCATTGACTCTCGTTTGCAAATTCAATTAGTACAGTCTATATGGGGAGGTGGGCCAACCACCCCCCTGGGTTGGTAACAACTATATAATCAAACTGTGGAACCAGTTCCGGTAGGTGACCACCTCAGATATCCAATTTTCTCAATGGAAAAGCACATTAGCCGAATGTTTAATTGCTACTCAGGATCAGGAGGGTTTCGCTAGCTGAGACCAAAGTCACCGTCGCCACCGAGTACCGGCAGCGTCGCGACGCCCGATTCCCCGATGCATTTCCCTGAAAACGTCCGGCTAACAACTTTGACTTCTCCGCACACAGCCTGGCCAACTGAGTAAAACCATATAGAACCGACATCAGTTACGTCACGGTACCAGCTTATATTCGCCATATCAATTAATCTGTTCCACGAATCCAGACTGTCTGCTAAGTTTTGACCACCAAGGGAATTCGAAAATAAAATTGAGTGTGTTCGCGAAGTAACCTTTTTTTTTCTCTTTTTTTCGTTTTACCTAAATTATTTCCATTCTGTTCGTTCGGAACACGGGGAGGCAGAGGCTGGTACCAGAGAAACCGAACCGAGCTACGGTGTTTACGTTATTAGGCAAATGTACATGGGGTACATGGGGGTCTTGGCATGCGGGCCTAAATGCCGACTAAGCGCAGCGAAATCCCCATCGATCCAGCTGAGACGAGGCATATAGGCGCCGCGACGGCCGCCTCTCCGATTTATAACGCTCTAAAGCCGACCATGCGTGTGATCCTGCGTCACACACGGCCCTGCACACGTTACGGACTTTCGACTGAGATCGAATCATATTGGATAAGTAAATCCTGGCCGACGCTGGAAGGAAGTGGGAGTCAAGAAAAAAAAAAAAGGACGCCGACGCCACTTTGAAAGTGTATGAAAAAAGGCACAATCTATAAAAAAAAAAATAAACGACATACCGAAGTTTTTAGGGTATAAAAAAAAAATCAAAGTAAAAAAGGTGTTTTTAGTAATTATTAAAATTCCCTACTTCGCATAAATATTTGTAAAAACGTATCCAAGCCTCACGCAAATGTTCGAGGGTAGCGGCACACGCTGGTGGCAGGGTAGTGTTTATCGTATATTACAGCTGAAACGAGATGAAGGGTGAGTTCAGACCACTGGAAATTCGTTAGGATAAATTCCAGCTGTCTGGCAGAAGAGTGAGGGCTAAGAGATGAGGAAATAAGGGTGGTAGTAGTGCGATAGCTAGTACGTTGCTAGCCATAACGAATTACACGAATATTTAATGCAGACGATCTCATATTTCCCTAGCGCGAAATAGTTTGGAGCCACTGTGAGAATACATTCGCATAGATATTCCGCGTATCAATTACGCAACAGGAAAATGGCTTTTCTCGTCGCAGACCATTTGTCTGTCGTGAACTTTTTAATTGATAATGTCTATCGCGCGAGGGATGCCGGGAAACAAGGGGAATACGGAAAACAGTGGAAAAAGCCCAACGATAACCAGACACATGCCAAACAGGTAAACCACGACGTGGCCGCAAATCGCAACTGGCGAAAATTGCGACTTGCTTCACTGTCTTTCTCTCTCTCTTATTTTACCAACCCCTTAACAACCCCCCCCCCCCCCCATCGACTACCTAACCTCTCTCTCAAACTCTCCGACTCTCTCGCATGGCAATGAGCGACGTAAGGGTCCATTCTTATTCCCCGCGAAATAACCTTAAATTCTGTTTGGCAGTCCTTTTCACACAAAGGACTAAAGATACGTAGTGCCGGGGCGGGCTTCTCTCTATGAAAGGCTAATATCGTACCGGCACGTGATCAGGGTGCAGGATCCCAACGGTGGAAAACCGGGGAACCCCCCTTCAACCTCTGTAGGAACACCCTGGAACTCATATACGGGGGCTGAAACACTCGCACGATAAAACCATCGGCTTATCGATCATAGGGACGCGTATTCAAATGATCTTCTAAATATTCTACGAGCAAGCTCAAGGCATGTCCGCATGGCGTAGTCTCCTAGGGAATTTCGATTCTGGCCCGTGGCGACCATTCGTGCATTCACTTACGGGCTGAGACACTGCCGGGGACCCTGAGATGGGCTCTGGGGAAAAATTACTAGGGAATTTCTTTTTTGGGTACATCCTTTTTTTTTTAATAGGATTTTTAACGAGGGCGATGTGCGTCGGGACGCTTTGGTATTGTTATACTATGGCGTCGAGATTGCATGGAGTAGAAAAGGGAGGAACTGACCCGACCAGCGTCTGGAACGGACAGATTCCATTCCGGGTTGCAGATCTGCCACCCGCACCCTGGTCCCACTGCGGTTCCGTGTGAAACTTTGCCGTTCGTTAACGGGACGCTGTTACCTCCAGCAGGTGAATCGACGCCGGGCGTCGTTATTTTTCTTTTTGTACTAGTTTTCATTTGTCTTTCAAGAAGGAAAGGTAGGTTTAACATACGGGAAACGTAAGACGACGTCGGGCGTCGATGTCGCGGAATGGCAACTTTTCGGTGTCAACACTTTTATGACTCTGTGGTTATTGGTAAACCGACGGCGGCGACGTCGGGCGTCGCGAGTACATTTCATTTGCACGTATCCCATGCAAATGCTTCTACGTGCTATGCGGAATTTATGAAGGTACCGGACGCCCTGGAAAAACCGGCTTGAATTTACGCAAGTAGAATAACCTACGACGTCGACGCGTCTTTTTAGACGAGACTTTACGACTCGGTGTACTCGACGACGCCAGGCGTCGCTCCGATCGTATCGTACCGCGCTGCTGACTGCGGAAAGAATTTTTGCATTTTCAATAATGCAACCTCGTAAAGATTGACCGAGGAGTCGGTGTATTTTAGATTTTTGGATTTAATAAATTTTTATAATTATCTCTCATATCTTCAGAGAAGATCATCCGAGTAGGTTGGTCCAGGACTCGAGAAAGTCACTCGATCCAGAGAAAAAGAAGATCCCGAACGAGAAACGTCTTTCATGGGGATTCGGCCGCAGGAAAAACACCGTCGCTATATTTGTGGATAATATCTACTGGCAGCACTAGGGGAAGCTACTCACCCCTCCTGATCGTTGACAAATTTCATATTTCCTGGTAGAGCCACTCGATCGCACTCGTAATCGCGCACCCTCGTTTACCCCGATACCCCAACCCCCTCCCTTACTGGATCAATAGAAAAATATATTAAGGGTTCGGACGCTTCTAGTTTCTTCATTAAATTCTCCAACCCTTAAAAGTACTTAGAAACAAAAAAAAATGAATATCTTAAAGATACAAAAAATAAATATTTTGAATTTTTTTTTCAAATTAAATAAATTCAAATTTCATATTCGTCACGAGGTCTAAGTCATCCCAAGCAACCAGTAAAATTCTCCACTGAATTTCGATAAGGTTTCGCAGGGGGTTGCAAGGGTTGCAGGGAGGCCATTCTCTGGCAATATTGGCTGCACTCTCTACTCTCCACTTTCCTCTGGGACATATAAAGGGAGCCAAAGGAAGAGACGTTGCTAGGAGAGAAGGAGACTAGGTGGAACTGGCTGTCGTCCTCGGCAGTTGGGCCAAACTGTTGGAAAATTACTAGCTGCGAGCTCAGCCTGGTCTCCTCTATTTCGTATCTAAGGGCTGCCGTAGCTGCGCCACAGCTACGCGGCTACGTTAACGATATTTGTAGCGGCCGACGGGAAGTTTGGGGCTGTTCTAGGCTCCCGGTTCTCGGACGGTGCCCAGTCGCAAAGGCGTCGGCGTCCACCGCCTAATGGTCAAGTCCGAACGACCTGGCTCACCGCAAAGTGATCGCCTCTCCTACTCGAGACTTTGCTGATGCTCCTCCGCAGATACTACTAATGCTACTGGTACAACCACTGGTATTGATACTGCCAGTCCTACCACCCATACACAGTCAATCCTTAAAGACGACCCAGGAGCAAGTTCAGGTAGTTTCCCATGCCTTTTACAAATACTCTACTGAATTGATCAGCCCTGGACCAGGTCTTGGTACTTGGTTAATGTCTCATAAAAATCCAAAGTAATTTTTATGTATCGCCTTGGGTAACGACCTCGTGCTTAAAACCTAATTTCGACAGGGGGTTGGGAATTCCACCCGATCGCCTATAAAGGAGAAAGAGAAAAGATAAAGAGAGAAGGGATTTGAAAACTCTAAAGATAAAAAGTACCAGTGGCAGTACAAGAATGCTACGACAGGAAGAGGCAACGGGGGTTGAAATCCAAGTAATTAACAACTTTTTGAAGCCCTGGGATAATCTCTCGACGACGGATTCCCTTCGTTTGGCTGAAAGAGTTTTCTCGACGCTAAGCCGTGACCATTTGGCCGTCGACGAAACGTCCTGCTTCATCCAGCATCTCATCCCGGTCCACCCCTCAGCCCATCCAGTCGCTACTTCACGATCTCCGTGTCCTCCTAGTAGTCGTGGTCGTTTCGCGACGCCCAGTCGAGCAATTCTCCCGCTGTTTATAATTAAACTTTTTTTTTCACCCTCTTCTCCTTCCTTAGTGATTCTAATTGTCCAGCATCCTTCCCTGTCTCGTTTCATCTCTCCTTGCGTCCTTGCTACCCCCCATTCGCAGGAAGTCAGGGATACCCCAAGAAGACCTGCTTGCCAGCCAGGATTCCTCAAGTGGACCTTTTGTCTCATTTCGATCCTAGATCTTGACTTTTATAGATCGGATCTATAGATCTCGTAAAATTCATTTATGTTGTAGCAAAGGCGTATCTTTTTCACGCACAGTGACGTCGGGACGCCCTACCCTTATTCCCGAAGTCACGTTTCTTCCCCGTCCTCCACTACAGGACTACGTCCTGATCCTCGTACGTTGTTTTCCTGGATAACTTTTAATACCCCTCTCCCTCCCTCCCCCCCCCCCTCCTAACATACGCCCCTGATGTAGCTGTTTACAGGCTGGCACGTCGCGACGTCTATTACCAGACCTAGACCGTTCCTGCTCGCTCTAACTTTCTGGCTTAGAAATAGCTCTGTCCTTCTCTTGCGCACACTGTGTATACACTCTACCCCAGTTTATAATCTAGCCTAACGATTATACCACGCGAGCGATTAGACTGTCTAGAATAATAAACTAACATTGTCCCAGGTAACGCCTAATAATGGATTAATTTTGAAAAATTTTGAAAAATCATAAATTTACATTTTTTTTTTCTTTCCGGGAACAAAATTCAAACCTCAAACAGTACGACTGACGGAATCGCTAGAGAAATTAAACGCTCTCCTTCCACAATGAATAGAGAAGTGTACGTCGTACAGTAGTTGTTGTTCCTATACAGTTACATTGAAGAGACGCACGCGGAGCGTCGCGACGCCACGATACAATTCACGGGCGACGAATGGCTCTCCCATTGTCAGCAAGCCTGTTAATTAGATATCTAGTCTCGCCGCTCAAATTCACCTTACCCGCCGCGCCAGTTTCCATTGTCGACGCCAGGCGTCGCGACGCTCAATGGACAAATTCGCGGGCGGCAATATTACAACCGAACGTGACGTAAATCCAAGACAGTCTAGATCTCTGGTGAAACGGCATCCCCCCCCCAACCCCTTCCTATCTTCCCTCTCTATTTCATCCCCTTCTTATCACAATTAACATACGTACTACCCCCCCCCACCCCCACCCCCTTCCGTAAACTATGTAAAATTCCAAACAAACCAAAAATTCCTAATAGGTACCCAGAATCGAACCCGCCAATTTCGCCGTTACCATCTTCAGTAAGATTCAAGGCGAATCCTCATCGGAGCCTCCGAATAAAACGACGTCGGTAAGCCGCGACAGGAGATTGTCGGGAGGATCGTCAGACATTAATTGGCAGTAGGGGGTCTTTGTCCTGGTGAACGGGAACCTCGTGCTCATTGTGGTATAGCATACCAGGGGCCACCAAGGGGGGGTCCGGGGTACGAGGAGGAAGGCACACGGCCCTGAACACGGTTCGCCGCCCACATTCACTCGGATTAGCTCGATCCGCATGAACGCGACCGCGACACCGCGACACATAACTGCGGTGCGAATTTCTATGGTTTTACTTGGTAGCTGAAATACGTCGTCGCGCAGGTTGCCATCGTTAAATGACCGACTCGCTAGGCAGCCATACCCTTACATTTTGAGGGGGCGGCCGGGGGGGGTAGGAAGAGAAAATTTTAGAATATAATAAGGGGGCAGAAGGTGGATACTCGTGGACCTTGGTGTGGGATTCTGTGTATCCTCGTACTCTTTCTCCTTCCCCATCGCCTCCTTTACAACCCTGCGTTATCCAGCATCCCCTTCAGCCAACAACCAGGAGAAATCCTGGATAATGGACCGCTCGTGTTCGTAGGAAAATTCAATCGCTAACCAGCCAGCCATCCAGCCATCCAGCCCAGTCTGCTATAATCCCGACCCCTTCGACGGAGGTCCAAACAATGAAATGAATTATATTATTTGCCGTTCAGGGTAGAATAATTAAAAGAGGAGAGAGAGAGAGAGAGAGAGAGGGGATGATTTCTCTGACATCGACGTCCTGCGAGAAGAGGACGCCCTGTTCTATCCTGATGAACGAAGGGTGAAAAGATTGACAGTGAATTATTTAACTCTGACAATTAAGGGGATCTAACCGCCCTACCCAGGGGGTAGTACCTACCCTCTTACAAACTCTACGTTTTATGAGACCGTTTCTCCTCTTTTTGGTCCATCCTCCTTCCCCTGCTCCCTGGCTCTTTTTTCATCTCCATGGCACAGCCTCTTGCTCTCCATAATCATCTTCAACCCTTCGCTGACCAATTCTCTAGGATTTTCATATTCACCCGTTCGCCATCGCCACCGTGGGGGGGGGGGGGGGGGGCCGCGAGCGAA
>JASANN010000074.1:326366-356977 GCA_031762395.1 Calameuta pygmaea | reverse complement strand
CCCCCCCCCCCCCGAGAGCGAAGTCCATCTGGAATTGCTGCACTTCAATTACTCAGGGTGAACAACTTTAAAAAAGCTATCGATCAATTAGGAGCGGCGAGTCGCGAAATGCAAACGAAGCATGATCCTTAATTACTAAATAATCCCATTAGGTGGTCCAGAGGGGGCGTGAGGTAGAGGGTGGAAGGGATCGACGATAGGGATGCTGTACACCGGCTACGAGGCTTTCGCTGCAAGGTACGAAGCAGCCGATGGCAAATGAGCGACCGAAGAAAACATGTGAACGCGGTCTTAATAACTACCCTTATTATGAGAGTATGCCGATACTGCCAGAAGGGTGTAACTGGGAGGCATAATAAGGGTGGAAGAGGGCACGAGACGTAATGAAAATTGATGAGATAATCGAGAAGAGAGGGTAGCCAATTCATCCCCTATCCTCTCCTTTGCTCTCGGCAAGGGTAGTTTCTACCTACACTGGACGCCCCGATGTCATGGCATTTTTTTTTCAGGATTATCCACGCGAGTATCAAATAGGGGATGAAAGTAGTTCGCGCCGCGAGCTGAGACGCGGCCCGTACGATATTTAGGATCGTCGATTGGTACCCACCCTTGAATTTATCTGCAACCCCTTTTCTGGATCCGGGACTCCAGATTCCAAGTCCGTCCTTCTCCATTAAGGGTTGGTTTCCATCACGTTTCACTCTGGCTCTTTGGATGAGCCATGGGGTGGAAGTGGCAAAGTATGATTTTCATAATTTTTCAAAGCCCCTAGCCGCGCCACCCTTAATTGGACGATATCGTTTAAGGGTAATAGCTCCGAGCGACGTGAATCCTCTCCTCTTATTCCTCTTTTACTTCTTTCTCATCTTTTATCTCTATTACCACCCTCTACTATCTTCCTCTCATTTCAGAGTCAAACCCCCTTCGAAACAGCCTGTACAATTTTTTAAGTACACGTATTTACCCGTGGCTAATCTGATTTTTCAAATTTTCATCCCTCTACTACTATTTTACCTGCTCCAGGACGCTTTTAAGCTGCTCGATAAAAATAGAGCAACGAATTTATATGACCACCTCAGCCGAAGAATGATTCTTTGAATTTTCTCTTTGAAAGGGATCCCAGAGATCCAGCGGACCGAGAGATTCCTCTTTAACGAGCAATCCCTGTTACACGACTGCCCTCTTAATTAATGCAACTTTTATTAATGTTTCCTTCAACAATTCATCTGCGCAATACCCCCTCCCCCCCGCCCCTCCTGCCACGTACCAACCCCCTCTGCTGTCATCCATTCCCTTCGCCTCCTGCACCCTCGTGCTTTCTATTGTTTCCATCACAGAGACATTCTTGTTCGACTCGTCCTGCTCCTCGACGCTGTCGCTGATGTACAAATATGAGAAATCCTTGCATCGACGCCCCCGGAGTCACAAAACGTCGCGTAGGAAAAATCGACGGGACGTGGTATGAAAAAAAAAAAAAATTGGAACAGTGAAAATTATTTTTATCCAGCCAAAAAAAAATTCAATCTCATACGTACCGGAAACGGGAGTAACAGGGAAAAATATTAACGATCCAACATGGCTGCGTAACGAGTTGGTGGGAATAAAAAAAAATTTGCAAAAAAAAATATAACTGGTCGAACAATTTATTGTACGACGTGTACACTTTTTTGAAAAAAAAAGATAGATCAACCCCCTCGAAAGTGTTTCAATTAAAAAAAAGTGAACCCCGATAGCGTTAAAAAGTCACGAAAGGATTTCAATCTCACGTAATTCAGCTAATAATTTTCACCTCGTCCTCGCGGCATAATTTGACACCCTTCCTTGTCTTAGGATGTCCAAAGAAATAAGGGATGTTTCGAGGGATCAGTGAAACAAAACTTTCACCCTGGATCCGGCGAGGATAAAAGTTTGGCTTAAATTTTATTTTAATGAAAATTAACACGACCGGACCAGCGATCAATTTTGTTTCCTCCCCTAACCTAATTGAGACGCGCCATTGATCCGAATGAGATATAAATTAAATATATTTTCAAAAAAAAAAAAATATCCACGGTATCCAATCGATTTAAGGGTCGTTACAGCTCAAAAAAAGAAATCGCTTCGTCCTGAGTTCACATAAAAACAATGAAACGCCGTAAATCGCCACGATTAATTGAAGCTAAAATTTTGGAAAAAAAAATTCAAAACTAACCTAACCTATTCATTTTTGGTATCAGTATTCGACTAGCGTGCTCACCCCTGGATGGTTCTGTTTGGATGAACGCCTCAAACTCGGCACCCGACAAGGGGACTAGGGTTTTCCGGGATAGAGAATCCCTTACCGCTGGGGTCGTATAAGACGACAAGGGGTGAACGGAGACGAGCCCATAGCGACGATAAGATTTTACGAAGTACCCAGAAACGGCGGGTTTTAAAGCGGCGACAATTTTTGCAATCGGCAAGTAATATCCATTGGATTTGTAAGTGCGGGTGAAATTGAACGGAACCCGTCTATGATGAGAATTGCTTCATCCCTTAAAGCTTAACCGTTCTCATCGTCATCCCCGTCTCTAGTCTCGCCGCTTTCATTCCTTTCATCCCTTATTCCTTTTGCATCCCTTTCTTTTTTTTTTTCGTCGGCCCCATTCTACATTATGACAGACGACGAAAGACTCTTCCAATCTCTTGGGCAATAGGAAACAATAGTCGAGTGAAAAACAAAAAGTTTCAACCCTCTCCTACTTTCCCCACCCACCCACCCCCCCAGCTAGAATCCCAGACTTTGACTCGGTCTCTCTCTCTCTCTCTCTCTCTCTCTCTCTCGCTCTTCGTCTCATTCGCTCTCTCCAATGACTCTCCTTATGACACGTCACCCTACCCGTTCTCCCAGCATCCCTTCGATGGACTTCAATTATGAGCCACCCCGGTATAAAAGAAATTTCAATATTACTGACAAATTTGAAAAGTTCCATAATTGATTCCTCGCGCGGTAGGGCTGCGGGGGAGGAGAGATCGAGAGAGAGAGAGAGAGAGAGAGAGAGAGAGAGAGAGAGAGAGAGAGAGAGAGGGTAAATCCAAGAGACATCGAAAACAAAAGCCACCCCCATTCGTCCATCCGATCGACCATCGTGAAAGGATTGTCGATTCTCTCCAAAAGGATCTTCCTTTATCTCTCTGCCTCGATCCCACCCTCATCCCTCTCTCCTGGCAAATCATTCCGCTCGACTATTTTCATCCCTTAAAATCTGGCGATTCGATCAAAACCGGCACGCGGCCACTTTTCGTTCACAAGAAACGATATCGTATCGGCCATGGGAAGCAAGAAGAAATACTTTCTTCTTCTTCAAAAAAAAAAAAGCTATATATACCGGGTGGGTACTGTAAAACCCGAGTTCTTGGGTTATAGCTATAATTTATAACGCACGGGAGAAGAAAACGTAGAACGGGAGCTAGGTCAAAGGCGTATCGGAGGGACGTGAAAGTAGCAACGAAGGCTGAGCTAACGGTAGATAGGAAAGTTGTAACGAGACTAAGAGAGACGCCGTGACGGCATTGTCGTAAGGGGATGGCGGTAGGTCGAAGGTGGAGGCGTCGAGGAGGGGCGTCTCTTGCAACGCGGAGAACACGGGAATCTCGAATCTCGAAAGCTTCGGACCTCGTCCAAGCGATTTATCGTGGTAATTACAGGGACCGTAATCGATGGTCATTAACGTGTGTTATGGCTCCACCCTCTATAGAAGCATCGCAGAAGATATACGCATATGGCATCGCACACGAAGTTAACATTCAGCTACGTACAGTACACCCAAACTGATCCTAGGGACTTTTATTAGCCAAGAATTCACTAGACGCTCATTCTTCTACAGTCTGTACGCCCTTATTTTTTCCCCCAAAAAAATAATTTTCCCTATAACGACACACGCGCTATCGATTCATCCCTTAGATAGTCATCTAAAAAAAAAATAAATAATTTCTTACAATTTGTCACAGTTGGTAATAACAGATCGAACGAACAGGGTATACCTATGGTCCGTTCGTTCTGTTAAAACTAAAAATCACATCCCACCCTTACCCCTCAGTGTTGCCACTCTTTAACAGCCCCTCCCAGCGCTTTAAAAGTTTCGCCGAGGATCCAGCCTCCCCTGAAAACGGATGAGCGGTAATTAGGACGAGCTCGTATCTCCGGAGAACCGGAAGTCGGTGCTGGTTATCGAGTCGAGCGGCTGTCGCTGCCGGCCGCACTTCCGACCCCTCTCGCACCCTTACGTTTGGTTCCTATCATTTTCTCTCTTCCACCCCTCCACCACCACCACCACCCCCTCCATACACTTTTTCTTTTGTACCTCCGAACAGCCATTTTCGAACATACACGTGGGTGCGTACGTGAAGGGGTCAAGGGACCAAGGGGTGCACGTATGTCGTATGAGAAAAAGGATTTTTTTTTGACTATCAGGAACCAGACCTAGTGTCACGTGACCCAATCGGATAAAACGGTACAGGGCTCAGTCGAAGAGTCACGTATCAGAACCGTGTGCGTCCGTCACGTATGCATATCTTGGGGGACCCTGGTAAAACTACCCTTGCTTGTACCCACCCTGACTCCCGTGGGACGAGAACCGGACGTACGTGGTCAACGCGGAGCAAACTGTCGGGGAAGTTAGGTAAAATAGTTAGCGACACCCAGTGTCGCAGCGAGACGTTGGGATGCTGTGACGTCGAGGGGGAGGAAGGAAGGGGGGTAGAGAAGAGACGAAGCGAAGGATCCTTGGGGGTGAATGGGGGGTGGTGGTGGTGGTGAACGCGATGCTGGGGATGATGTATCCTGGTGTCTGTCTGTCTGCTGGTCACTGATATATGAGCAGCACAGGGACCTCTTGACCTCCCTGAGATACAACCCCTACGTGACCGATATGCATGAGATATCTCTAGCTGCTGGACCAACCGTTGTCTCTCTCTGTCTTTACTCCTCTCATATGTGATCGTATGTATACTGGGGTAACACGATACCCAGCATCTGTCTAGGTATTGCTCTCTTCAGCTATGAGTTATATAATTCTTGGTAGATCCTACGGTGGCTTGAACTATCATATTTCCCAGCATCCGGCCGGGACACAGATTCCTCTCAATGTAACCGATCGTGTCCCGGCATCTTGAACGTCAACGAAGTTTCTCATCAGAGTCTCCGTGACACTAGATATATAGGTGTGATTTTACTTCGGGAGGAGATAGACAATGGGAGCACGAAAGCGGAAGTGAAGTTGACACTGGTCTTGTCAGACAAGTGGGCCAGTTGGTTTCTACGAAGATCCCACCCCGGCCCACCTCAGGACGTCGCTTCCGACGTCGATCGTCGTACCTAAGAGATGACCTCATGGAACGACGCGCTTCGTTGACCCGGATGACTTCCTCTGGGAAGATCTCACCGGTTGGTGTAGGAACGTTCACGAAGTTGGGAAAGCGGAAGTAGCTCGAGAGGAAATAAGGAGAAATCGTCTGCTCGATCGGACCAGGGTAAATTCGTAACTGGTACCAGAAGGTGTTGATTGCCAGGTCATCCGTGACCCGCCTCCCAGTCTCCGTCTTCGTACAAGGTGCCGTAGCTCTTTCTTCGTCTCTCTCGTTCATCTGTCTCTCCACCCAAGATCATCCCCAGTGCCTCCAACTCCTAACAGCACCAGGGTGGGTTCCTCCTCTTGCTTGTGTTTTCACCAGAGTTCCTCTCTTCTGGAGGCCGCAGACTCCGCGAATCTGGACCCAGACCGCCCAGGGCGGACTCGGCCACCAACTTGGCTCTAGCAACCGACATAACCATTTCATTCCATTGACTATGTATAACGCGAAACTTACTTGGCCAGGCTGGTGGTATTGCTCGCTGCCAGTCTCCATACACCATCATGAGCAAACCAGACCAGCCAGACCAACTACAATATCCAGACCATCCAGAGCATCCACACCCTCTGGTACCCAGAGAGAACTGCACACCCTGGCGCCCTTCGAGGAACAGGGCTAAGCAGCAAGTTTAACGGTACCGATGTATTGTAGCTACACCACCCTCTTATCACTGTACCCACCGAGTGCCCCTAACCAGCGGAGGCTGGAGGTGCCTCAGGACCATGGAGATTGTGTGGAGAAGCAACATCATTGCCTCGACGAAGGCTGCCAGAGGGCAAAATCCAGACTCTCGCACTGGTCCAGGAATTTCTCAAGCTGCCAACCACTACGGGCTAAAATCGTCCATTGCTACAACCATTTATCCTACATGTCCATCTATGTCCTAAACATTTCTAGGGGATTTTAGACATTGTTAGAGATTGGCAGACGATACCGGTTCAAAGTTCAACATGATCCTACCTATGCATATGCACATATATATATACACACACACAGACCTAGGACATCATGGGATAGGAAGGTGAAAGTTACGATACGAGAGTTTGCCAAGGAACAAGTTCATCGACCTGGCCAACTGGGCAACTGGTGAACTGGTGAACTGATGAACTCTGTGTGAACTGGCGAGCCGCCTACTTTTTCAAGTATCGTAAAAGAGGTAGTCGCGACTCGACTTTAAGATATTCCTGAAGAAGATCTGCAAAAGGAAAACTCTGCCCACCACTTCTTCTTCTTCTTCTTCTTCTTCTTCTTCTTTCTTCTTCCCCTGCTCCCATCTTTCTCTCTCTCTCTCTCTCTCTCTCTCTCTCTCTCTCTCTCTCTCTCTCTCTGTCTCTCTTTTGAGGCCAATGAAAGCGAAAAGGTCAAGTTCACGAGGATAGGACCGGCAAGCACCGCTGGAGATAGATCGGATGGAAAGTTTTCGTCAAGGACCCATTAAAATATTTTTTACGATACTTCCCCCAGAATTTCCCGACGTTCCTTCGAGGTTACCGACAGTCAAACTCCCAAGTTTTACCAAGTTTTGCCATTAGAAGCGGTTAAAACTTTCTTCGAAACACTTTCGTCCCGAGACCGTGAAACAAGCCAACTAAATTCCGAATATTTTCCTTACGCCGATTTATCGTGAGCTTGTTCGGTTCTCTCTCTCTCTCTTTCTCCAATTCATCCCTTGAATTCCCATTCATCCCCCTAATCAATTTCACCTTGATCGATCCACAACAAATTGTCCATCGAGTCTATATTTTTTTTATCAATTTTTTTTTTCTAAAAACACCCGACCCCATTCTCTTTCTAGGACTTTACCCTACTTCTTACTCCACCAGAGTACTTCAATCTCTAGGTACTTCGGATAACCAGCATAGTCCGTATCGTCCCTTTCGATCTACGATAAAACTACCCTCTCCCCCTATGACTCTCTAGGAGGAACGATATTGAAATAGGAACACGTGCGCCCTACGAGCCTCCTCGAAATTCCCATAGAGCAACATGCCCCATTCCACCATACAGTTTTACCTCATCCACAATTTCGCTCCCCCAGTATATTCCCATACGTGCATATACATACGTTAAGTCTGTGCGTAGAGGGAGAGAATTTAAAAAAAAAAATTTCTATAAAATTCACTCACTTTTTGGAACATCGTTACCATTTCATTATTCCACGGCAGATTCGAGCACCTCGACCTCAACTCAAAAATTACAAATCTTTCGACACCATAACCATACGGATCGATCCAAGAGCATAGCTTCTGATCAGGGTGGCGATTCGGATTGAACCAGGAAGCAAGAGCGTCAATTCCATAAAAAATCGTTACCCTGTACACTGTCCAAATTCCCCGTGGACAGAGTATCGGTAAAAGATGAAGAAAAAAAAAAGTCAAAAAGTATAACTAATTGTCAACGAAACAAAGTGCCCAGAGCCGAACATTATGAGTCAGGGGCTAAAAAGGAGAGTGGAGGAGGAGGCAAGCATACCGGATAAAGGGATAAATGTAAGGGAGGAGGGAATGAAGTCCTGTGGGAAGCCAACAGGGTGACCACGTCTCTCGACAACGGACATGGCAAGGCACTCAGCCCGGTCGTCTTTTAACTCCTGTGGTAGCTGCTGGTGCCCAGTCGCGTCATACGTGTTACATCCTATATGCCTACGAAAGGGTTGACGGAGCTTCTCTAGGATGAGACTAAACTGACCTGACCTAGCTGAATAGGCCCTAAGCCCATTAAGGTACCCGCTATGGGCGTCATTGCAGCCCTAGGATTTTTATCAGGCAACGAGGTCCATACATATCCTGGATACGGATGTCCAACATCCCTCTGAATGGACCACGTGGTACCTTATCGGAACTGTCCTTGGATCTTTGAAAGATAGAGTAAAAATACTGATATGGTTCTGCTCTTTAGGATTTAGCTGAATTCGCAATCCCCTCCCACGCCGACGAGCTGATATCCTCCCTTATCGTAACAGTCGAGCAAACAAACAAGGTCCATCTCCAGCGGGAGATGTGTGTGCGTGTTCTACTAATACGGTCAAGAGCATCTGATCCTCCTTGTCTAACCATTTGGATGATGATGGTTCTTCAGATTTCTGGTTGACTGGTTTTTGGGACCATCGTTGGTTCGATACTTGTATGACGTCTCTGATCGTTTCTCGTAAGGGTTGGGGTGGTTCTTGTTGTTCCTCTTCGCTATAGCCAATCCCTCCTCCTGCCGTCCCCCCTACTATCCCGCTGTGACTATTCTTCTCGAAAGAAACTTTTACTTTATCACCCTGGACGGGGCGTCGATAAAATTGATATACGCAACGTGTGTGCGGGGTGCGTGCGTCGTGTGGGAGTCTGACACGGGTTGAAGCTGAAGGACGAAGGGTAGGATCAATTGACAGAGAAAAGAGCTTCGACGTCTCCTGACGCATTAGCCGGACGCTTCTTTTACGTAATTAGGATCGCGCCGAGGGTTGTAAAAGGGTTAACTCGTACGAGGATGATAGCTACTGATACGGCCATCCCCTATTTCGTGGAGTCAGTCTGGTTTACGGGAATAGGGAAAAAGGGTGGATTTTTATAGGTTTAAGATATTCGTATACGACGACGCCTGGGTAGGATGCAGTAAAACTGACATAGGGGATGAATATAGAGAAAGGGATGAGAGTCGCAGGGAGGTCCTGAGGGTTGCAAAGATTACGAAGTCTGGGCCTTCCAGAGGCCACGAAGAGCATAGAGACCGTAGAGAATTTAATTTCGCGCTTTGGAGATCAAACACTTTTGGCGCCCGAGTCTAGCATAAACGTACTGAATGGATGAATAAGGATTGGTCCCTTCCTTAACCTAAACTCCGCGCTTCGTTAAACGACTGACGCAAGGGGGTCCGTTAGACGCCTAACCGGTGACGCCAGGACGTCGATCGAGGTCGGGTCGCAAAACAATTCCAGGACGATTGTCAGGACTGTTAAATCGTCCTGCGATTATCTAAGGGCGAAAGCACCCTTCAGGGACTGGAGAGAAAAAGTCTTAACCGGTCGTTACCAGGACGATATCATCGCTGACGATTTCAGGTTCCCATCCGACAGGGTTCAAGGGTCCGGGTCATCAAAATGTCCTTCCAAAAGAAATCCCTACCAGATACCCTATCGTTAACCAGAAGGTGGAGCTGGAGACGAAGGTGGAGACTAAACTATCCCGACAGACGTTTGCTAATCTACTGGGCGAGTTACGCTCTCCCAAGGGAATCATTAGCGGTACACGGAGATGCAGGATCAGCAACCCTCTCCTGGCTACCAAGGACTCTCCGGGATATCGGTCGCTGAGGATATCAAGCATCTCCACTACCAACCAAGTAGGTATACAAGTGGAGTCCCCTCTTCTCCTCCAGCATCCTCCTCGACAAGCTCGCGAGGTCCTCCGCACTCTGGATTAAAGGCGCATTACTGCTCCAAAGGGTTCCTAATTAGATCCGGAAAGAAGCAAAGGGTTTGGCGAGTTTGGTAACTCGGTTTACTCTTCAAGAGACTCCTCGAGTATTATGAGTCCTTTCTGTAGCTACAGCATCCTGGACCATTTCCCTTTGCCCACGTCAGACTCGATATCCATCAACTTTTACCTAGGTACATGTATGTAATTTTCACGAATTTTCACACTCATTGAGTTTCCCTAGGGATTTTCTCTTTCCTTGTGCTCGATCTCTCTCACTTTCTTCTCTCTCTCTCTCTCTAACGCACCGTCTATTCAATCGACTAAACTTCCTGCAGTTCGGTTTTACGTCCTTCAGGCTAGATACTAGTTAGAAAGTGGAAATAGTCTCGTTCTGGAATGACGGGGGGGTGGAAAAGCCTAAAGCAGGTAGCGTCTTCGCGCTCCCGTTCATCCAGTCTGATTCTGGGGTCCGACTTAAGTGATTTTCAAGCAGACCAACTGTCATTGGCAACGTGTCGCATGACGTAACCCCGAAGGGGACCTTAGGAAACGACCCCTGCGTCATCGTCTACCTACCCTTAATAATTCCTAGATGTCCTGGGAATAAGGGTGAACCCTCAGGATCTTCCACGTGATCCTTCCTTTGGTCTAGCTTATTTATTTACACATTAAATCATCGACTACCCTAAACTGTCACAACTACCTTTAACCCTGTAACTTTTTCTCTTTTACGTCGTCAGTTCAAGACTCGTAAAGACGAGGAAGGTCAGGGGGGTCCTGGAACGATCCTCAAAAGCAAAGAGGTCAAAAAACCACCCTTATGCCCAATGGCAGATTCAAAGTCACTGATATGATCTCGAACCTACCCCCATTTTTTATAACCCCCAACGTCCTAGGACCACCAGCGATGGAATTTCGTAGGGAAAAAGCCAAAATTCGTTTTAGAGACCTTCGAGTGACAGTACAGGGGTGCAAAGGATGTAAAAGAAGGGTAGGTACAGCGAGTTGAGTAAAGTGAACTCGTGTCAGTGGGTGTCTTCGATATAAAAAGCGTCCTGGAGGCGTATCTGACGCCCACGCATCTCGCGGGTTTTGGCGGGGCGGTCCTGGTACCACGAGGGGAGCCCAATCGTGGGTTCGGGGTTCGAATCCCGGCCGGCGCACTGACGACGCCGACGCCCACCGTCCTTCCAAGCCCGTCCAGGACCCGAGCGCACTCAGCACCGCGCAGGGGAAAAACGCACTGACCTCGATATACCTACCCTCTACCTAGTCTCTACCTTGGCTGCCTACCTTCGCTACCTTCCATCTACCTTGCCACCCACTTCACCCACTTCATCCCACCAGGATACCAAGTCCAAACCCTCTCGCCAGCCTTCCGTCATTCTTATTCTTCCTCTCATCCTTCAGATAACCAGTGCACGTTTCCTGCGTGCATCCTTCATTTGATCCCAGTGCCTACAGTTCTACGTCCCTCGGAATCATTTCTCCGAATCGGGATGCTGGGACTTTAACGTGTCCCATGAGATATCTCTCCTGAGACGTCCAGAGGTATAACCTACTTTTTTTTTTTATGCATTGTCATTGCGAGGTATCCCTCGGGATTTGAATATTGAAAAATGAAAAATATCCCTAGATTATGGTTACTAATAATTTCGAGCTTCTCTACTTGACATACGATTATACATTGCATATCTACGAGGAGTTAAAACTATTAACTCCCCAAAGTGTCTAGCCTTCGAGAAGTTTTCACTCGAACGAAGAGGAAGCTACGAGAATGTTCGAGTTCACATAAAATATGGGGCAAAGGAGAAGCAGAAAGAAGAGTGCGATTGGTCGAAAAGAAACTTCAGTTTGGTAAACAACAAAGTAGTACCCACTGGTGGTAACTTGTTATATGTATAAGACCATGTATATACATATATATACATATATAAAGAGAAGCAAACTAGAACGCATAAATAAACCAGCCATGATCATGAACAGATTTGAGCAAGAATCTAGTAACAATTCAAATTAATTCGTCGAGGTTGTTACCAGGCTGGTTATAAATAAATCTCAAGTAAATTCGACATCCTTCCCCGCTCAGGATGGGCTTTGCCATTCGCAGGATTATCGCTTGAAGTTAGTGTCGTAGCGTGATGATATATTGAATGGGACTACAATACTCCAGAAGTCTTCGAAAACAATAGACATAGGGGCCAGCAGAGCCTGAACTTCTGTTTTAGAAGCTAGTTCTCCACGTCAACCAGAAGACCTTTGCACCTTTACGTATTTCGCCGAAATCCCAGAAGATACACGATCTTCCCAAAATGGCGTCCCAGCTCGATAGCTTCTTATAAGAGAGAAGTGGATCCAGAGCTGTATATATGTATATAGATTATAGAGGTTATCCTGGTCGAGTAGAACGTGGCGAACCCGAAGGAAGTGGACACGTTGAAAATGGCGATTGATGGGAACGCGTGTTCCGTTTGGTGGGTAATAAACAGGAAACATAATATGGCAGCCAGGGTCTCCAGTCACGGCTGAGCCAGGACTGAGCCACGGGTACAACGACCATCAGTCATTATTTTCCGCAACATTTAGCAAGCACTTCAAACTGTTTCGCACTCTGTTACGTCCGCCATCCCATCACGGCCCAAAACTTTCTCAAGTATGTGCCATAGGAGAGCACCTCCACCAGGAACGACCAGCACCACCACCATCAGCATCATCAGAGCCAGAGCCAGGAGCACCAGGACTGCCTGAGCTACTCCCTCCATCTCTAGGCCTCAGTCTGCTCTTCGGTAGCTCCATAACCTCCTCGACGAAGCGAAGGCCTTTTTTTGCGTTGCCTCTGAAGATGAGTTATGAACGAGGTCTCCTCCTCCTCCTTGCCCTCTTCTGGTCCAGCAGCATCCAACTCGTAAAGCCCTGCTTTCTGGTCTAGGTACAACCTGGAACCTGGAATTATTATAGACCTCAGACAGACAATTCTTTCTCCAGGTACCTTCCATCTCGCTCGTTCGCATCCATCTCCTCATTCTTGATACCTTGGTCCATTGCGACCATCCCACATCCTGACGCGAGGACATTCCACCTGGTAGCATCCTTCTTCTCTCAGGTTGCGAACATTTGTGAACTTCTGCCAACTTCAAGGATACCCATCTGCCATTTCTTTCTTTCATCCCGTGAAAGGATCCTTCCTGTAGGACGATTTCTGGTGGATTCTCATGTGCATGGTACGCGACAGGCTACAGACCTGGGATGATCTCTTCAAGGATTCAACATGGAGCAACCTTATCTAGGATGATTGGCCACTGCCAGGACCAGGTTTTCCAACTGTTTACAGGATATCTCGATCTCTCAAGTCTATATACTCTTCTTTTCTCTCTCTACATCCCCTAGTCCTTCCCTTCATCCCTCTTCTTCACTCTCCTTGAGGAACATCCTCGCTGGGAAGAAACTTTTAATCGAATTTATCGCAATGCTATTCATGAGAAGGATGCCTGTCTTTCTCTTACCTGTACCTGGTCTCAGAAATGTCTGCAGGTGATACCTGTTATCTACTGGGTACCTGTCTGACTACGTCCGTAACCCTCTACTACCAGAACTAGTGGTGGTATACGGGAAATAAGTAGGTGAGTCTTTGGTATAGTCAGACGGTTGGGTACAGCATCCATATCAATTGGTACTGGAGTACCGGAAGATTTAATAGGTGTAAGAGACAGGTAAGACATGGATAGAAAATGGCTTCCACTGGCTCATATGAGCAAAAGTGCCTGAGTGAGCCACGTAACTTTGCAGGAAGTTCCTTAGACTCGTGTATATTCACCGGAAGCGAAGGCTAATCGGAATTACAAATCTTCCTCTTCGTCTACGAGGACGAAGGAGGCCGTCTAAAAAATTATCCGTCTCTCTCGCTCTCGTTCGTACTTCCCATATTCGTATCTCTCTTTCTTTCTAGCTTCGCAAAGTTTGGGCCAAAACCCAAGTTCCCTTGCAGGAAATCCAGAAAATTGATTCCAGAGTCCAGTGGTTCGTTTGCTCGACTCGAACCATTGACTCGCGCATGATTAGCGATATTAACGAATTAGCAGCGACTATTACATAGAAACTCTATTGATGACCCAGCATCCCCCCAACTAGCTAAGTACAAGCCGAAAACCACCCTGGACAAACTTTTGATGGGATTTCATCAACATTCCTAGGGGTTGAGTACTTCAGAAAAAATATGTAATACCCAACATACGTAAATGAGGAATTCCAGAAATCGGACAATTTTGAGATTAAAGCCCGGCATAACTCGGCGATCCTCGCCTTCCGCTTTTCTGAGGACGTCGAACATCCCCAGGATGAGAAGCAGCAGCAGCAGCAGCAACGGAACAGAAGGAGGTGGAGTGACTCCATATCCATATCCATATCAAACTTGTACGTTCATCCCCAACGTCGGCAAACCCAAAACTTTTCTCCATGTGTAATTCAATATGGGAAGCGTGGGGATGGTGGTGGTGGTGGATTGGAGGGGAAGTTAGGGGGTGGTTATTGAACGTGGCTGAAGGAAAGCTATGAGGGGGATGATTACGTAGCTGAACGACGAGAAAACGCGTAGCACCTACAACGTAACCGATGTCTCCTCGGAAGGATCCAAAGGCGTCGCGACGCCTGTCCCAAGGACACACACGACGCTTCAGAGTCCATATGAGGATTTCCTGCGTCCAGAGGGACCCGGACCAGGTCGTTAAGGTACCGAAGTAGTCTGTATATTAGCCGAGTAAACACTGTTTACTACTCCCTAAATAAGTTTACGGTCGTAGACGCCCATCCCCTCTTCAAGGGCTGGTTGCGGACAGGCCCACCCTTAACAACCCTTGCCTGAGAAAGGAATACGATTACCAATTCGCCAGGACATTGAATAATAAGTGAGGATCATATAAAAGTGTACCTAGGGTTATACACATTTTCGGATGGGTCTGGGTCGGAGGGTGATAACAAAATGAGCAAGGGTGGTTATTAGAAATATGGAAAAGTAAGCAAAGTCGTTATACATGTTCATCGAGAAGGCTCTATCGACTAAGGGTGAAATTCTTGGTAGTACGATATAGGAGTTCCATTCGAATGACTTGGTCCTCATCATCCCCTAGGTCATCCTAGGTCCCCTACAGCTCCCTCTGATGGTCCGTTCCTTCAGCCGTCCGTAGACCGAAGGTACGTCTCGCGGACGTACGAGCATTAGATTGGTAGGATAGGGACGGAAACCAGTCTCCTTATAGCACTTAAGGGCGTCCTCTTGCAACCCCTCTTCACCAGGAGTCTCAAAGTCCCTATGGTGGATCGCAAACAACTTGATGATTTGCTTGATTGCGCAGCCAATGACCGAGTCTGATACACACGGTACTGGACTAGGTGGGACGATGCATGTCAATAAAATGAGTGAAAGAAATACGAGAACCATTTTTTTTTTTTTTCAAAAAAAAAACCAAGTATCTCATAATTCACTAAATGGTCAGAGTACCGAGTACCGAGCTGGGGTCATAGAACGAATTGACGAAGATAGCGAATCTAGGTGTCCTGGTTCATCATTCTAATAAGCCCACTAACCAGCCATACATTAGGGTTCTGGAGGGAATCTACCCTTGGTAATTCGAGTGTCCGAGCGTCCATCCAACCATCCATTTTGAATCCAGCTGCCTCGAGCGTCTACGGGTTTTAACGCGGAAGCGTGCCTGGGCTGGTTCTCTGGCTGGTTTAGCTGGTTGCCCAACCGGATGGTCGGATGGCTACCTACTGACAATGAGTTGACTATCCCACTAGCCTTGACTACCTAGATAGACACTTGGCGTACGGCTGAGTGTACCTGAAGCCGTGCGTAAGCATATAGACAACGTATGGGTCTACGTAGCTCGTAGTAGCCATCATCCCTTCAGCCACCCTACGCCAACCAGATTTACTACGCTCTCCTGTAATTATCATCATAAAGTCGACTTTACGAGCAGTAAGGGCCCTCGTAAAGGAATGCTTCATTTCGCCCCCCGGCTACACCTCTACAGGCGTCCCGACGCTATTCCGACCTCGACCCACCCCCTCGTCGAAGAACCGAGGAAAACATCCCTACCGACCTCCACGCTCTTACAGAGGATCCTACCTTAAATCCTAGTGCACCTACCTATAGCTGACCAACCGACCCGACCACCCCCCCCCCCCCAGCGGTCACTAAAACTAAAACTTTCTCAGGACTTCCGGGACTTCCATTTCCTGAAGTAGCCATTGCTAAACCGATTACTTAGCGGTTTGAGAATTTCTTGATATCGAAAAGATAATAAATCCAAGTGACTAATGGTATCGGTATGTATGATTAAATTAGGGGGGGGAGGGGCGGTAACAGTCATCGTTCTTCAATGGTTACAACAATAGGGGATGATGGGGACGATTAACGGATGAACCGAACGGTAGAAGAATAAGAGGACGTAGCCGGGGCCAGAAGGAGGAAACGGTAGCAGCAGTTAAGGGATGGCGAATGGCGCCCGAGTAACGCCGTAAGGCGCACAATTTAAATACAATTTGAATACTTAACGGGCCCATAGTCTAGAGCGGCGTCGAGCGTCGTCGAGCGTCGTCGAGCGCCGAGTGCCACTAAAACTACCATAATTACCAAGAGTTCAACGTGAATTAAGGACGGTTGGGGTTAGCAGCGGATGCCGAAGTCCGTATATTTTATTAACACTATATTTACAGGCCGACCACCGACTTGTTTACTTTCCAAGTCACACAAACCTAGGAGACTCCAACGGCAGAACCCACCATGTAATAACGAGGTTTCAATTAACGCTTTGTCGTTCAACGTGGACGTCAGAGTCTCGGGCAAAAGCAAAGAAGAACCCTAGGAACATCTCCTAGCTGATAAGTTACGTCTGAGGCTCACGTAAGGATCCCTGGCAAATAATTTGAAAATGCAAAAAAAAATTCAAAATCTTCTTTCGAGGCTTAAATTGACTTAAACTGATTAGGAAGGAGGGTTTGAATCGGATTCCAAAAAGGAAAAAAAAATCGACAAAGGAAAAAAAAGGAGGAAGAATGCCTGTGCATTTTTTTTTTGATAATACCAACCGTTATTAAATTACCAATTTGCTTTGAGCTCTCTGTTTGGTCCAGGACGAATGTTTTTAATGCCATTAGCTTCATTAGCAGAAGAATCGTCAGAGATTACAATACCTAATGAACCGGCCGCCTCAACTTTTCTTGGTTCCATCCCCTAGCCGGGCTAGTCTCTCCTTGGTTACTCGCCGCAGTCTCCCTGGTCGTCTTCTCTTTTATTCGGACAAATAAAAATAAACAGATTTGTTTGTATCGCAAATTCCCACCGCCGAACCCTCTCGCCCTGTTCTTTGACGAACCACCCCTCCTGGTTAACTTGGATTTGCAATGTTAATTATGGACGCGGAACCATTCTTTGCCGATGGCGAAGAAAGACGCTGCTTAAGAAGACCGACAGCTCTCTGAGTGGGGACATTGCCATGCCTTATTGTTATTATTATCTCTAGCTCACTACCCTCACGATATACTCAATATTGGGAGTACTTTTAGAAAGATAAAAATGGCTAGCGAAACCATGAATATTTTTGTGTCTACCATATATATATAGGGTAGGTCCAGTAACAGTAGTGAAAGTAACTTTCCAATTCGAAGAACTCCTTTTTTCTCGGTTTTGCCTTTTACGACCCAAATCCACAGGGAGCACTAATCACCCGTCGACGTCGGGCGTCGGCGTCGCTTCAGTGTCTGACTCTCTAGCAGAAGCCAGTCACAGAGGAATTAAGAACTATTAAAGCCCCACTCTGAGTAACTACCGACGGTGCTTTTCATCCTGACGCTATACTGCACCCTAATGCGTCCAGGCTGCACCCCCTGAGACTCCGAGGAAGCTGGAAAGTCGTGCATTTGGTTGGGTACAAAGGGGTTAGGCAGGGTTGGGTAGCCTTCATACCAAAAGACAGAAAAAAAAGAATAATTTTTGTCTGACACGGACACAAATTTGGAAAGAAAAATTTTTTCCAAATTCTCCACGGACTGATGATCGTCCATTTTTTTATCGTGGCTGGTACCTTTTAGCCAGGCTCCCCGGGGGCCGACTGATCGATCTTAGAAATTTTGGACACCTCCCTTCGTCCGGGCCGAGCCGCAAGGTCGGAGGTCCTTACGGCCACATGGGAGCCAAGAAGCATTTAGGGACCTGCTGGAACTCGGACTCACACTCCTGTCACATAACGTAACGTATCGACGTCTCGAGTATTCGCCGGACATATCAATATGCTAAAAGTTAGTCGTGTTTCCCATGGTCCGTAGGGGGCGTCCGCGACGTCGACGTCCGGCAGCTGAAGTCAAATAGCCTTGAGGAACGTGAAAGCCATAGGGAATGGTTATTCCTGAAGGTCTGCCTTCTTTAGCATTCAAATATATATTTTTTCATTCGAGATTTTCTTTGGAAATCGATAAGACGTCGTACAATTTTTTTTTCGAAAATACAAAAAAAGAAAAAAAGATACAGGTCGTGGGGGGCGGGGGGGTAGAGAATCCCGTGGGAAAGGGATTCGCGAAAGGGCCGACGAATGATTTGTGAATATACAAGGACAAGGGGAAACGACGCTCGGCGTCGGGACGCCTAGCGGTCAAGATAGCCTCGGGTCCCTGACTGCCTAAAACACGGAAAATATTCGAGTGGACGGCTGAAAATTTATCGTCCTGGTCAGCCCTAAATTTTCCATTATATCGAATCCCGAATGTGTCGAAAAAAATGTTCTGGAAATTTATTTACCCTCGCGAGCATTCACGGTCTTCCCCACATTCTGGTCCGTCGTTCCACGCGTTCCTTAAACCCAACCCGAAAGATATCCGGTCGCCCATCGATACAAAATATATATATATAAAAATATTCTACGAGTCTTCTTAATCTTTAACCAAGCAACTTACTATACCAACTTACGAAATAAATAAAGGATTGATTTAAGCGCGAATCCTTGTAAGTAAGTGCAGGCTGGGTAACCATAACGACGTATCTCGTAATCCAGGAAAGCTCTAAGCGAACTGCAAGTGCAAACTGCACTGGCGTAACGACTCTGGTGCAACGTAAAATTCGAAATGCTCTTACGGTCTCGGTCCAGGTCCGACAACGTTACGGGGATAAAGGAACTATTGCCGGAGAGCGTCGGTAACAGTAGGCACTGCCAACTTAAAAAAGTGTGGAGAGGCTGTTTCAAAAGTACAAAAACTGCATTTATCCATCCCAGGAGCAAACAGCCAACGCTGCGAAAGGTTCCGCCAGTACCAGTGGAAGACCTAAAGCTGCAAGAGAGAGAGAGAGAGAAAATAAGAAAAAAAAAAGTGGACACAGTTATGAGAAAGGGAAAGAGTAAGAAAAGGGGTTTTCTTTCGGTAGTTACGGCTTTTAAGGTGTTAACGCCGCGGCGAGGCACGAACGTTGGTAATAAAGCCCTAAGAATACAGGCCGATCGTAAAATGATAATTACAGCAGTAAACCTAAGTGATATTGAAGCTGATGTCAGAAGGAACGAGGAACGTAACCAGCCTGCTGGAATACCATGACATCGTATATATAGTTATAGACGAAAGTTAAACGTAACCTCAAACCCTTATAATTTTTCACGAAGAAGAAAAAAAAAAGAAAGATACACCCTTAATTTTGCAGGTTAAAAAATCCACCCCTTGCAGATCTTCGTTGCATAGGTAATTTAACCCTTCGTCGATTTATCTTTCTTCCACGCATACCGCAATTTCTCGCATTCGTTTTTGCTTCCTTTTTTTTTATACCCTGGAAAAGAGTCTCTCTCTGCTACCCTTACCTGACTGAAGGCTATACGCGTACTTAGAATCCACTTGCTACCTGCAGGCTGCCTGGCCAGGTTCAGTCAGCGTCTACCAGTAGCATGACACGCATACTTCTCAAGGGGGCGCAAAAGTTTGCTGCAATTTCGTTTCTAAGGGTGGCTCGGTGGGGTCAGGGGTGGAAGGGGGCGCGCCCGCGCCTTGACTCGAATAATTCATCGTAGTGGCTGAAACTTTTATGATTTTCATGGAGGGCAGCTAGCAAGATCCCTTATCGCCTACAGGAAGTATCGGCCTCTGATATTGCCATCCAGGGAAGTATTATATTATGTAAGATCGCTGTATAAATATTCGTAGGAATAAAGATCCTGGACATATGATGCAATTGAATGGGACTTCGATCCTACAGTATATAGAAATATATATATATATATATATATATATATATAGATATTGCAAATTTGATTTTCCTAAATGTACCGATAAAAATATTATTTTCTAAAAATTTTTTTTTTATCATTTTTAATGATCGCGACTAGTCCAGATTCAAATTTTAGCTTACTAATCGGTAATAATACAGGGTGTCGGGTTGGGGCTTGTGATACGAGGGATGATATTAATATTATTATTATTATTCTCGCATACGATACCATTCGACAAGGAGATATCGGTCTTCGTATCCGTCGAAACTTTTTGGCCATCAGTCTCGACGGCATGTGTGTCTCTGGAAGACGCCGCGGAAATGTCCTCGAAGGGATGACGTCAGGACCGTCCGTAGGGCGAAAAGAATGAACGAGAGAGAGAGAGAGAGAGAGAGAGAGAGAGAGAGAGAGAGAGAGGTTCGCAAATTGTTTAACTTTTGCGGAGGGGGAGGCGCGAAGAGCGTCGCACGACGATACAATAATGGGCCTCTGATGTGATTTTAACTTTTCACGCCCGGAGGGGATGGATCGTATCGGAAGGTTATCGAAGGAAAGTCGAAGAGTATAAGGGTGGCTTCACACGAGCGATCCGGTCTGTATATATAAAAAAACCCCATGTCTTCGAAAAACGTTCAGTAGCTCAGAAAAAGATAAAGACAAAGAAGGAGGAGCTCCCCTCCCTGAAAGAAAATGAGCCAAAGAATGAAACTGAATGACTTTTTAGAGATGCTGAATGTAACGATGTCATCCCTTAAAACTGGCTGAAGTTAAACAGTCCTGTTTCTTAACTAGCTGGATAAACTTGGATCCCATAGGAGGAATGACGATGTGGGAGGGATGAGGGAGGGGGTAAGGGGTAAACGGAGAGAAAACGTAACGTAAACCCCTTGGTGCTTGGGAAAACGCAGCCACGAACAAGTTGGGAAAATATTAAGCTAATACGAAGAAACACTTGTACGGCCTCCCTTCTTGCCTTATGCATGTACCATGTGTAGGTTGGGGTTGGTAGGGGGTTGGTAGGGGTAGGTAGTACCAACCTAGAGAGTAACGCCAGAAGGTAATTAGCTATCAAGTTACCTTCTTCCTCCCTCCCCCTCCACTTGCTTACCCCCTCCTCTCTGCGTACTGCCTGCGAGCTCTGAATTGCTGGCTGCCTGCCTTCCTGCCTGGATCATTTTCAGACATGCAATTACGTCTGATGGAAATGGAAAACGCGTGTGCCTTCCTATACATGACAGAAAAGAGGGACGTGGGATACGCGTATTTACAAAGTATATTAAACGAATAAGGGTGGCTCGTACAAAGCCTGGGGTAGTACGATTTGACCTGAGCTTTGAATTTGGGTGGGGGTGGTTGCCTTAATAATTTAATTTTACGAAATTTCGCACGCGATAGATCGAGCGCGGCAGTGTTGGAGATACTGCGTGAACTGTCGCCCGGATGGTAAAATGGGGATGATTGCGAATAAGGGATGTAATGCAGAGTGACGTCATAGTCTGGTCGGCCCGGAGATAAAGAATATAGTGAACCGAGATAATTTCAATGTTCTTCGCTATCGGGAGGAAGAAAAAACAATAGGATCTTGTGGTAGAGGGGAGAGGGGGGGGGGAGGGCGGAGGGATGGAAACTCATCCCCGAACAATATTCCCATCGTAATCTCCGTAGAGTACTTAAGTTAAATACATTACGGCGATCCGGGGACGTTTTTCTTTTGTCTCGAGCCACCTTGGCGTGGCGGTCTCCTCGTGACTCCCGTGAACAATTTATGGGTTTAAAAAAAAAAAAGGGGGCGAGGGGATGCTACCCCTTGAGAGAACAAGGGATGGAGAGAGGGAGAGTGGTATAAAAGGAGAAAAAGAATGAGACGGATATTGGTGCGAGGGGAGCTAGGTCGTGGCAGGGGCGGAGGGCGGGGGTCGACACCCCCCTCCTTCCCCCCTTAGCGAAGGGTCAAACTCCTTGTAAACCATAAAGAGGATTCCCAGTCATTATATCGTTTTACCGAAGCTCGTCCCGTGCGAACCGATCCGAAGCAGATTCGTCGCGCGCAGCGCCATCTCTGTTCCTCCCATAGAAATTCAAAGGGCAGCTTTTCTTTCCGCGTTAAATCGCAAGCCAACCACCCCCCATTGACCGTGGGACCATTTTGTAAGAGGATTATTACGGGAGTTTCCTTTGCCGGGACGTTTTTACGTACGAGGGTGAGAAAAAATGTGCCCCGTTTCCAAAGTTTGAAAACCTGCAGAGAAAGATCGATGGGAGACCTGACCCGGTTTCATCCCTTGGTACGTGTTGGGGGCTGGATTCGTTGCTGGTTATTCTCTCTTTGTCTTGTCCCAAGACCAGGTAAATTCATAGGCCAGGGTTGATCTTGCTTCGGGGTGGGGAAAAAAAATCCAGCTCAGTTTTGGGAATCTGAATCGCGCCCGGTTCGGGCTGCACGGACATCCGGGTACCAAAAGTTAGGTAGACAAAGTCTACGAGTTACCTGAGAACATTTTACATTCATAATTAACCCAGGCAACGCTAAGATATTAGCTAATCTCGTCTGATATAAGACAGCGGGTACCTTTTAATCCTTGGGGTTAATATAAACAAGCTCATCGGAGGCGACCGTAACTTAGCAGAAGTATTAATTAAATATTAAGCTCCTAGAACCCGGGATGGTTTATTCAGGTAGTGCGCATGCGCGTGTTTATCGTTAAGGATGTATTTTATAAAAATATATATTTCTGGGAAAAACCAGTGTGGCAGCTGACGAAAATATTTTTGAGATTTTATTCGTACCAGACCTACGGGCTTTGGGTGTTGCAAACGACAGGAGATCCGAGCAAATGCCGAAATTTTGTAGAAAATGAAAATTTATCGAGCTACCGATGCAAGGTAGAGTTTCTTTTTAAAAAAACGGACGAAATTTTGAATCAGTCGATTATTTCATGATTAGCTACTTTTTTTTTTAAATATCAAAGAGTAAAGAGTATCTCTTTTAGAGCATCAATTCACCCTCGATCAAATTATCATCCCCCGAAAAATCGATTATATTGGGTATAAATAAAAGAGCTCGATGCTAACCAGTAGATACGTATGTACCAGAATGAAGTAAGGTTATTGGTACTTCAGCCAGGAATACGAATGGCCGAGAAATAAAGCCAGAAGTAAAATCGGGGCACCAGGGCCGTAAGCAGGAGCGCGGAGTCGTGATTTCGGGAAGTCGAAGTCGGCCATAGATCACGTGGCAGAGCAATTGAGTTAGGAAGGAAGGAAGGAAGGAAGGAACCAGTTCGGCAAACACTTCCCCTGAAAATTTATGGCTTAAAAAAGTCCGAGAGGGTCCTCTACTTTATCTGTAATGTACTGATCTTGCTTCCCTGAGAGTCCCGGGGCTCCTGCCGAGGTGCCGGATTGGTAGATCAGTGGATTGTAAGATTGGTGGATGCTGCCCGTGGCTGCAGTAGCTCCCGGTGTACATCTCGAGACAAGTAAGAGGATGGAATCTTTTTTAGAACTCTAGAATCTCCAGGTCCAGCAACCCCTCGCGCACCGGTTGCAACCCCAGAGCCAGATGGAGCCTCGCCCAAGTCCAGAGTTTCCACGAGTGCTCCTAGACGCTGATCTGGATACCATCAGGGGCACCAGCATCACCGGAGGGGTCGCTAGGGTCCATGATTTATATAGACAAGAGGCCAGAGGAGCCAGTGCGGCCAACATTCCCGTGGCTGCCTTCGGGGACTTAGTCTGTTCCAAGCTCGATTTTGATAAGGGTGCGCCGACTCACGGAATCCAGTCCACGATAGCTAAGATTTCTCAGGCTCCACTTGGCCCAGGGGTTGCTCTGAGAAAGTCCTTGGGTGCACCGGGAGGACCTTAGGGAACGCGATCGACGTAATCGAGGAAGGGTGGAGAAACTATCTATCGATCCCCTATTTCTCCAAGGGTGAAAAGGGAATGGTCTCTGCGCTTCTACTGGGTTCCCTTGCAACCCCCAATTAGGGACCCCCATACACATGACCTCAGCCAGCAGAGTTATCCCTATGCCAAACCCATATCCCCAGCAAACCCACATGTTAAAGATGCATCCGCATGTGAATATTTGCCTAAGTGATTGCTCGCCTTGAGACTACGTACGGTCCAGCTTCCATCTTTAGCCACCCCCCTACCCCCCCCCGCTACCCTTACATGCAAACCACCCCTCGCGAACTTCACCCTCATTTCGGAACAACTTTAGTCACCGCGACCGGAATACGTGTTGGACGCCGTGCGCGACATCCAACTCACGTTGATATCCTAAAAGAGGAATTTCGACACTTTGCCAAACCAATTGTCTTACTGTACAATCGAATTCCATATAAATCGGTATATGAGAATCGATGACTACGGTATCGATACTATCGATAATATCAATTGCATAATAAGTTGCGTCATTTATTTCAACTACTGGGGCCAACAGCGACCTTAAGAAAGTTCTTAGCGCGTGTAACTTCAGAAAGTTTGAGGGGTGGTACCACGTGTTATATTTTCTAAGCCCAAAGTCTAAGAATTGACATTGGAGTTGGGAACGAGGGGGGCGGGGGGGGGCGAGGGGTCAGAAGGTCGCGTGTCGTCGGAACAAAAAAAAAGGGCGATTCGTACAGCAGGATAAGGCGAGAAGGGAGAATGGTCAGAAATAGGAATAAAAAAAAAGATCAAAAATATTCTATGGATTGGAAGTGACATTTTGATAATTGATAATCGAATTCGACGTCACGTAGAAATTGTGTTCACGATTTTTTTTTTATTATATATAATCATAATAAATTTATAAAATTTACATGTCCAAGAGATCCATTGTACTTTCTACCTGGCTGAGTATTGTCAAAGTTGCTACCGAGAGTGTGAGACATTATTGGGCCAAAGTTCCATACGACAAAGCCCGGCTCCCCCGAACCCCCCCTTTATTTCCCTATGTAAACAGTCGATAAAGGGACTAGGCTACTTCCGCCGCGACGAACAAAACGTCACGCCGTCGCTTTCATGCGATACGGCTCTACTTCTTTTTGATTTCCTTGAATAGCAATTGAGAAAATAGTATGTGTAGACTATGTATATATATATATATATATATATATATATTTCGCATATAGGTATAAGATAACATTCGTCATTCGAAAATTCATCCCCTGTGCAACGGGGGGTTGAGACGGAGTCTCAAAGATAACGGTAGCTCGTAGGAATTCATGTAGCTCTATCCGCAGCATCCGGTACACTAGAGTCGAGTGACGGAAACGGAAGTCGCGAGGAAGACATCCGGTTCGTATAAATTCTTGCCGATCAGGGAAAAATCTCTTCGAGGAGAAAGTACCCCTAGAACGGAGCCAACGGCCGATACTCATATTCGAGAGAGAATCTCGTATGTCTGACATAAGAAAGATGGATAGTCCTGAAGGAGATAAAGAAAGGATAGAGAGAACGGTGAAAATTGGATAAGGAAGTAAAGGAGGAATTGGGAGGGGAGAGAGGGGGGGAGGAGGAAGACTGATTAAGTCTAATGGGAGGTTTGCCGTTGAGAGAGGAGCCAGGGGGGATGGAGAAGGAAACGAAGATACTTCAAAGAGGACCAGCTAGCATCCAGCGATTTGTCAGGATCTCGTGGGTCGTTCAGGGATGCTGCGGTCCAGTCGGCTCCTTAATACCCAGCCCAACCTTAAGATAAACTTCGTCTTAAGGACATTGCCGGTGCGGTGGTACTCCTTAAAGTTCTCTTCTCATGAAAGATCGTGCTTGAGAGAGGGAGAGAAAGAGAGAGAGAGAGAGATCGTAATATCAGTATCAGCGTCTGTCACTAAAACACAGAATATGGTTGTGTAAATGGCACAAAAACGAAGGAGAGCATCTTACGTCCTGGACCAAAGATCTCAGCCCAGCCTCCTAACCACTTAGCAACGGATGAAACCAACCCTTTGAGTAGCGTTCTACTTCACGGTAAGATTCTTTTCTGCAGGAAGATGCTGCTCGCTGGACCACGGCAAGACTGGTTGACCGCATCTTCGTATAACTAGCGTCTTCGGCCTGTATAAAAACTCCAAGAGATCTCATCCTGGACGCGCTGGACCATTTTCGTCGGTTAACAAAGTTTACTCTGACGAGAGTGTGTGCACGGATCTTTGGCGCATCTGCCTGGCAAGATAGCGATTACTTATGCGACCCGCGCCCTTCCTCGTAGCAGCTTCCGCCCATGGACCGAGGGAGCTCAGGCGAGGAAGGGGAGGCCGAAAGGGAAGCTGGCCAAGAAGGTGACGGTAGTTGTGCCAGGGGAGGGAAGTTAACGCGAACATATAAATTAGCGGACATCTTAGCAGGCCGCTTGCAACTTAGTCACGTAGTGGGTTTAAACTTGACAAGAGAGGATTCAGCTGGTGGTACCAGCGACTCCTGTCACCTGGCCCTACCTCGAGAGGATGAGGCAGGGTGGCCACCCTTGTGCTCGTCCTCCTACACCACCACCGGCAAGCCCTATCAACGAACCCACCGAGCGAGCACCCTAACGCTCCGCCCTAATTTCCCAGGGAAATTCGGCAGCTTCCATGCAGGACACTGCCAGGACGACCCGTGCTGGACCAATACAGATGCTGCGGAAGTAAAGTCAGTATCGATTTGCATAATTCGTTCTCAGCGAGAGACAAATCGGTCGCCTCGATCTTGGCTACGGATGGGCATATCTAATACTGGCTGAAACGAAGTGCCAAGGGAGGATCAGAGAGGGAGAGAGAGAGAGAGAAGAGGATGATAGAGAAGATGAGAGGACCAGGAGAACTTTCGATTTATGGGACGTCGTCCCGCGGGATACGCCGGGACGGGGGTTACAGGGAACGGGGCTCTGGGTGAGGGTGAGTCGCGGTCAGAGTGACAGGCTGCCCGATTAGGTACACAATATTCCGCGTTCGAAACAGCATCTGCGCCGTTCATTGATCACGCGGATTTCTCTTCCTGGACCACCGGTGGTAACATCCCCTGTGCATGACATAGCCATAAGATGAATTCAGGGGTGGGTAGAGGTGTACGGCTTACGAGGAGCATTTTCGTAATTTCTATTACCACTGACTAGACATCGTCCCTGTACTCTTCAAGAACCCCTTCCTGGAGTGGCTGATCTTCTACACACCCTAGTCAGACTCAGACTCGAAGAAACTTTCAAAGTCCAGAGTCCAGCCTGGGACAAGGAAGAAGAACCTAGTCATTGAGGTATGCAGACTGCAACCCCTCTCAAGGGGATGAACAGAGCTTTTTAGTTAGAAAGTACACAACTTAGCAGTAACATCGGAAGGGTTGCAAGAGGAGAGGTGGGTGGTGCTGATGATGGTGGTAGTACCCTTTGACTAGGAATGGAAAACCAGCCGGAGCCTAACGCCATCAGGGTAATTGCAACGTGGCACACCAGTGATTAATGCCGCTCGTTATTAGGACAAGACGCGAGGATGTTTTCAAGATGCTCCCGTCAAAGGGTGCTCTCTGCCCCAAACCATCCAGCAAGCATCTACGCCAACCTCAAATGCTCACCGTTAGCTTCTTATTATACCTACGAGGGAGAGTCACCGGGACTCTTCTGGTATCCGTCTCTCTGAAGCGGGGACCCAGCTTCAACGGGCCATTAGCGGATTCCCCGGGACAATGGAAAAAATTAACCCACCCTCGTCGGCAAAGTCGCTCCCTTAAAATTAACTCCTTTCGGCAGCGTGCCCAGTCCTAGGACCCAGTCAGAGTCATCCGACCAGACCTTCTTTCGCTTCTCCCTCGCACACTTACAGTTTGGACCATCCTGATCTTGCTCTGGTCAAAGAGACCTCCTGGTACGGAAACGTCTTTTTTTTAATATTTTACAGTACTCCTACGCCCAAAGGCTATCAGCCACGATTGTGCCATTGGAGCAGACCAGGAGCAACCTCATTTTGGTCCCTCGTATTAGGCTACCCTTCGTACACCCTTATACTGGTTATCCTTGGCTGCTAGCCGCGGGACAATGTTTTCTTATAATTAATGAGTATGGCGTTCTTGAATGGACCGGCGTTTCAACCACCGCAAGGGAAAGGGTGCCAACCTTAGAGCGCAGTTCTCTCTACCTACGAAACTCCCAAGAATTCGCGGAATGTCTTTTCGGGACATGTTATTGGCTGCGTTTATCATCCACGCTTCGAGGACAGCCACGAAATCTTCTACGAACGATATTCCCCAACCCTTGGTCGTTGCTTTATACCCCCGATACAACCCAGAACCTGGCAACCCTTAATGTTTAAGCATATACAATAATACAGAGGGGGTCGGGATATATATATATACTGTGTCTTAGAAATTCGGAACTTTGAAAATCCCTGAACTTGCCAAAGGAAACACGTGGTACTTGTCCTTTTTGGAATAATAAAAATAGCATCCACTCTTGTGCCCTGTTCATTTTTTTGAATTTATTTTTTTAAGGAAACTTTTACCGGTTTGCGTTAAACTGTTTTAATTCATTCTTTTTTCAAGTATGCATGCAACGAAGAATGGAGTTTCTGATTTTATTCTAACTACCACATCGAGGGGTTTCCCTGTTTCTGGCAACCCTTAGAATCTCTCTCGTCAGACTTTCTACCCTTCTCTCTGAGTGTGGCTCGCGAGGCCCCTCCCGCCCCTCGCGCCGCGTTCAGCCTATCCCACGAAACTGTGCGGTGGTTGGATTTAATTATGTCTGGAATTCGGCGCTAATTAAGTTTGATCGAACGAATCCGCGGGTTTGTTGCCAAATTTGGGCCAATGCTTACAAAACAAGGATACTGCGGACACGATGTAAATTAAATTTTCCAATATCGGCGAGTGATCATTACCGAAAACTTTTTGAGTACCGAATGAATGAGAAATTAGATAAGAATTAGAGAAAATCTTGGACGAGCGATAAGGGTCGTTTAATCGTCCCACCAATTGCCAATCGCAGGACAACTAAGCCAAAGTATCTACCATTGAAATTTCGAGGACCCAAGAGCTTCCGAAAATGGGACTCATAAAATAAGTGAGCTTAGACCTTCGGAGCCCAAAATGATTTCTTAGTCCAGTAAGCGAGGCGTCCGGAGCCAGACTGCTTATTGTAATTATCCCTTCGAACTGGCAACCCTTAAAAGCCTTCAACCCACCCCTACCCAGCCTTAACCCTCAGCCATGCCGCTCTGGCCTCACTCCCATTTCGCACACGCTCGATCTCAATTGTTCTTGCTCGCATGGGCCGAGCCGCAACGTCGGCGTCTATGAAATTAAGGGCGTCGCCCCCACCCACCCCGCGCATAGGGCGTCCCGTCAAGATTCGCTCTAGAACAACCCCTTAGCCGTCGTTCCCGTCGACCTTAATTCCATCCCCGTAAGATAATTGCAACCAGGATCGTCCCAGTCACCGAAAAAGCGTCGTGCCCTGAAATTGCATTCTTTCGAAAGTCCTTCCTCATCCTCGACAATTAGTCGGGACACCCCTGAGTAAGCCCAACGGCAGAAGCTACCCCTATCTCGCAGCCAGACTATTACGAACGGCGAACAGGAGTTCGACCGGAATCGAATCAGTGGCGGGATAATTTAAACCGGGGTACAAAGACCAGGGAGAAATTCTTCTAGGATATCGAGAGAATCCGTCGGCAAGGGCCGGGAACAAATAGAAAAGTGATATTGACAAGAGAAAAATAAAAATGGCATTAGCCCATGTCGGAGTTGAGGTTCGGTATGCAAATGGCCGAATGTGCCTGAGAATTCGAACCACGTAGCGTAGGAGGTCGCGCACTTAGTTTGGTGTTTGAGTTGGCCGCGGATACATATTTCAATCATCGGGCTCCTGGCGTGCAGGGGTTGCAAGCAGGAAACCGAAGGGCCAAGAGGGATGGTTTTCACGGGGCCAGAGGAGTCCCTGCTGAGTTGGGGGGGAGCTGTTTGCCAGTGACCAGAATTTAATATTCATCCAATCACGGTGAACTCGACTCCGCCGTTGCGCTGTTTGAACTTCTGCAAGGCCGCGTCGAAAAATTGTTCCTGACTACATGACCCAGAGAAACGTAGAACCTCAACAAAAAAAATCCCAAAAAAAGAGTCACAATATACCCATATTTATACTCAAAAGTGACGTACGACCGCGTCATTTATCATCGGCGTACCTAACGGCCACTAGCAACCTGGTCCCAGGGATGCTGGATCCCTCTTTCTCTAGTCTCTGAGTTCATCCAGCCTCTGAGTCTAGACGATCCGCAGTTGGGCATCAGGATCAGGGGAAAGTGGCAAATAGGTATCCAAAGTCCTGGAAGCTCGAAACCTATATTAAAATATCCAGAAAGCAAGAGAGAGGGGGGGGGGGGAGAGAGAGAAAGATAGAGAGAGAGTGCATCGAGCTGAACATTAACAAGCTCAGCCGAACTTACGTACCTACCACGTGGCCGCCGTGCGATAAAACATTGGCGAATTTGCACGATTGAATTACAGTTTAATTAACTCGCGGGCAATTAAGCTCGCTCCCTGCCTCTACTCCTCCCTCTCTCTCTCTCTCTCTCTCTCTCCACCCCTTCCTCCCATCTCACTCCTCCACAGCCCCCGCTCTCTCTCATACCCCCCCCCCCCC
>JASANN010000074.1:315641-326266 GCA_031762395.1 Calameuta pygmaea | reverse complement strand
CTTGATTTTAAAACTCCTCCCCTTGCTTTCAAAGCCCTCCATTGCCTTGCCTCTCTCTAACTCTGTCAAATCCTTCAACCCCAGAACCCTCTGAGAGACTTGCACTCCTCTCATTCTGGTATGTTTCACATTCCCAATTACAATTTCACAAGCATTGGTGGCTGTGCCTTCAGGTGCTTGGGCATCACTCTCTGAACTTCCTCTTTAACCCTCTGCATCTCTCTAGCTTTCTCCACTTATGGAACTCTTTGAATCTGTCTGAACAATTTCTCTCACAACTTGTCTCACTTCCTCCAAATAAATGATGTAGCTATGGGCATCAGCATGTCTGTCTCTTTATGGGTTATATGGAGCATTCCCTGTTCCAGTCCCACTCTAGCTCCCTCCCACAACTCCTTTATCGATATGTCAACGACTATTTTGGTGACGCTTCATGCTCTCATCTGGACCTGAAAAATGTTATTGATTTTGCTTCCATTTCCACCCTCTTTCACCTTCGCTCCCAGCGTTTCCCTCCCCTTGCTCTACTTCTAAACCCTCTGGATCAGTCTTTCTCACTCTCTCTCTTTCTCTCTCTCTCTCTCTATCCCTTCTGTATCCTCTACACACCCGTTCCCATCGGACCATACCGACTGGTCTCTCAAAATTTTACCACCCGATCTCTCCTTTCAGCCTGATATTTCCGCAAGCGATTCCGCCCCTCCGCTGCGTTCTGACTTTCCGCCAGAATCACCAGAGAGGCTGCGAGTAAGGGGCGAGAAAGTATCAGCGCCCGGTACCTGGACTAGGAAGCCGTTATCGTAGCCAAGTGGGATTCGCGATTTAACGATGAGTGAATAATTATAGGGTTTATGGTCTAAACCGTGAGCTTTAGTGGGACTCCTCTTCGTTCACTATGTTCGCAGTTATATTTACGGGGCAACGATGGCAATTTCAGTGGCAACCAGGCCGCGAAAATTTTGAACGACCTGTGCTCCGTGCACCGTCAGTCTTGAGATAAAAAAGCCAAGTCCAAGTACCCTCAAGGGTCTGGCACAAACGTACCTGACGTATGCGGCGAGACCTGTGGAAAAATAATTGAAAAACTGGTAAGCACAGCGTCATGTAAAGTAGACCCAACTTCTTGAGACTTTGGACAAAACTATCGCGACCGTTAAACGCGGCCATTTGATGGCTGCTTGCGAGGAAGCGCGTGCCATTGGACAATAACAACCATCAGGGACGAAGCATTTGAAGCAGTGAAAAGGACCAGGGATCAATTTTAAAATAAAGGACCGGAGCATTAATATCGTTTAGAACGCGCCTTAAGGTGCAGTTCCTGTTACAGTTATGCTACCACTTGGTACGAAAACTCTTAAGAGTTACGGATAGCCTGGATGCTGCACTGCGTATCTCATAGCGAACCTAGAAGCTGCCTGCTCTGTTTTACCGACTCAGTGAAAATTCATAATTAAACGACGCGGGCTGCTGATCATAGTTCTAGAAGAAGGCACGTAGACGTTCCTGAGCATGAGACGGTTCCTGAGGTAGGGGATAGGTGGACCAGGTTGAGTAGAGCTACTATGGTTACTTACGTGATCCTCTCTATAATGTAAGCCAGTGGGCGGATATGGGGAGCGAAGAAGAGAGAAGTATGGAGCAACCTGGGTAATATTTAAACGGTTAACTCGGGGGGGGGGGGTGGGGGTGGGGGGGAAGGTGCTCGCCCGGAAAGCATCTCAGCCACCCTTTACAAGAGGAGCAAGAGTAACTTAGATAAGAGCGAGATATAACCCTTAGCAAAAATTTACCACCCTTGTACCTTCCGCTTTGAGATCGAACAACGTTGCTCTCAGCTGAACTCCCGGGAGTAGGTGACCCAAGAGCGAAAAGGTGGCTGGACCGGTGATCTCGGGCGCGGACCACCTCAGCATGTAGACGGGGGGGGGGGGGGGGTGCCAACCGTGGGGATATAGAAACGCCGGGGGGCGAACGCCGTCTCGTGACAAATAGAAGCTTTGTGCTGCGACAATGGGGAGTTTATTTCCGGGCCGGCTGGGGCTACAATGTAGGCACTATACTGTAATTAAATTCCCAAACCCAAGGATTCGGAGGTTAGACGAAAAGGGGTGAGCGTCGTTGCGCTGGCAGGGGGGGCGGCGGGAGGGGGGAGGGTTGAACCTTGGCATATTGCACACTGACCGGTCCGCATGGTTTCTCCGTTAAGGTTTGAGCTTTCTCCTTCGGGTTTCTAGCGCCATATTGTTGCCCCTATGTTCCTTCCTTCCTTCCTTCCTTCCTTCCTTCCTTCCCACTCAGAGATTCCTAGGTAGCCACTAGCCCAGCCCTAGTGCTTCCAGGTCTCCTTGGCCTTTCCGCATGACCCCGTGGCAGCTAGTGGTAAATTTGTCGGCGAGTCTCAGCATCCATAACGAAGTGCCTCCGTGCACGTGCTAACCGACCAGGCATTTCGGGAGCGTCTAGGTTTCGGTGTAATCCGCAATTTTGGCTGAACAATTTGAACGAAGCCTACTTATGTACATGAAGGAAAAAAGGAAGGGCGAGACCAAAGTGGAAGGTCGAAGGAGTGAAGAGAAGAAGGAAGAATCGGGGGGCGGGGGGCCGGAGGGGGGGTTTGCTAGTCGAATCCGGGTGTTGTAGGTGGATGGGGGTCTCAGATAAGAGGGGCTCAAAATATAAAGTCTTTGGAAATCCGCGGGGCTTAGTGCTCCGGCGACGAAACAGAAAGACGAGAGACACTGGTGAGAGAAAGAGAGAGCGAGAGAGAGAGAGAGAGAGAGAGAGAGAGACTGGAGGCTGATGGTAGCTATAATCTATATCGGAACTGTTCTAACTAAAGTATTATGTACTCCGGAGAGAGTTCTCACTGGAGGTGAAGTTGTGGGTGGTGAGTAAGATACGAGGGGAGGAGGTGGAGGAGGACATGAAGGGTGGAAGGAAAGAGCTTTTGCGTAAGGGTAGAAAGGAGAGTTGAAGCTAGGATATACAGTATGGTAAAGCTTCCTGAGATCAGTACAGCCTCTCTCTCTCTCCCTCTCTCTCTTTAGCTACCAAGAGACTAACGAGTGATACGCGAGGCACCTCCCCTGTAACCAAGAGAAAAGTTTGGTCAGATGATACAGACTATGTAAACCGTAACATTGGCTCATCTTATCGATACTCCGGATGCAACTGTAAGCAGATATTCATAGGAACACAAGAACGCTGTACCGTCTCCTCCATTATCCTTCATTCTATCTCGACACTTCTAATAATTTATATTAATTCCTCTATCATGCCCAAACTTCGGGAGGATTAATTATCTCGAATAATCAAATCTCAGATGGCACGCTCGTAGGGACTTTATCATATACGAGCACAAATTACGTGAACAAGTAAGTGATAGGATAACATTGATAAAAGCATGGGTTAAAAGATAAGGCCAAAGCGGATGCAAGGGCTTTATTAGAATTTGAGAATAAATATCTAGAAGACCGATGGCACTGATAGGAATGATAAGGGAAGCTAAGAAAATATGAGGAAAATAAAAAATATTGGTTATCGGGTAATTCATATGTCTGAGATCGGTTATCAGTTAAATGACTTATCTTCGGTCGGTATGGTTATCGATAAGGATATTATTTTGTATTAGCTCATATTGGCCCAGCGAGTGACACGAATAACGTTTTATCCGAACGAATTTGGGTATTGCGAGGAGGGGGTGGGGGGAGGGTGGGGTGGTGGCCGCGAGGGTGTTTCGGGGTTAAAATGAAAGTTGGTACCGCGGGGTTGCCGCAGCAAATCCGGCTTGATTAAAACACTGTAGGAGGAATCCCTTACCCCTTTCCTTTTGCTACTCTCACTCAGCCCTCTTATTTCGGGCCACCCGAGAACCTCCAGCGGCACCCTTATCGCCCTCTTAGACCTCAACCCAACGTTCCTCCATCCTCCCATTCACCCTTCAGCCGCAGCCTAGGTATAATCTTAATGCAGTCTTATACGAAGCGGAACGGGGCTATATTTCATTATAACCCCGCAGCCCTTCCGGACTAGGCGCGGCAACCCCGTACCACTTTCGACTATAAGCTCACTCAGTTATACAGAGAGCAAGAAACAGAAAGTTATCGCGAATCGAGTCTCCGACCGAGTTCACCCTGAGCACTGAGACCAAATCGGAGCTATTCTCGGAATCTTACATCGCCAGCAATGTGGTCCATCGGATAAACCCAAAAACCAAATTCGACGGCGGCACCGGAAAAGCTCCATAATTTAAAAACCAAAAAAAGTTTTTGTAAAACTCAAAATTTTCACTTTCACATTCTCGGTTTTAACCGCAGCGCGCTGTTAGGATCAGGTGAAGCAGTCTGGTTGGGGTCAGTGGTTGTCGATGACGTAGTAGCCAAACAGGGGTGTAAGAGGAGGGTCGGTCCAGGAACCAAGAAGAAGTCCGACTGTGTTTACGATGTTACAATGCCCCACGGGGTAATCCGTCCCTGGAGCCAAATCCCGAGCGGCCGAGGACCAAGAGCATCCGGTTCTCCTAGATGCAACCCACAAGCCGTGCACAGTGCTGGCTAGGAAAATCTAGTGCATGGTACCCAGATGGGTAACTACGCCCCTGTAGGGAGTAGGTTCGATTTTATTGCTAAACAAGTAAATTTTGACCCTACAGAAAGATAACGAAGGACCGGGTAAATTTAATAAGAACCCACGCGATTTCCTACTCGTACGGGCTATACGGCCCTCTCTTTTTTTTTCTTCTCTTCAACCCCCTAGGCAAATTGCCTGTACGCAATCTCGTAATAAAGAGGCAGGCAAGACCAGGAAGGCAGTCAGGCATCCTGCGGGAGAGCCTCTCTTTGCACGCTTTATCCTTCGCGTCCTTCGCGCCCTAATTGACACAATTTTTATAAACCCCCCTCGAGAGAGCTACGGAGGGTTAAGCCGTCTTTTGTGCGCCCACCGACACCTTCGGCAGCCCTTGTGCTTTCTTCTTTTTTTTTTTTCTTCACCCTGACACGAAGAGTCTCTTTAGACTGGGGTCTGAGGTTTACCCCCGGACAAGAACCAGAAGAGACTCCAGTCATACCAAAAAAAGGGGTGCGCATTCCATTCCGTTTCATCCCCTACGATACGCGTCCTGGCGTTCGTTCATTCACAGAAATTGCCGTCGTTCCGTCACAGCGTCAGTGGGGGTTGAAGAAAAAAAAATGAACTATCCAATGCAAGTGGGACAAACCCAAGGGTTAAACACTCTCTTAAGGAATGCAACTTTTACCAACCCTTATTCCGCATTCCTGAATCCCACCTTGAACCTAAACCCGACCTACATTTTTTTGTTTTATATTTCACCAAAATCACTCAAGACAAGGGGTTGACTCACGTATTACAACCCCCTATTAAGGGTGGTATTGCCACTGACGTCACAGGCACGTGCCTCTTGCGACCAGCAAGAGGGTAGAAAAAAGGACTAAATCCACCCCTCCTCACTGGCCGTCCCGCAACACGGAGGGTAGGTGGGTAAGGGATGAGGGTGGTACGAGAGGTGAGTCGAGAGGCGAGCCACAGACCGTAAGTATTAAATAAATCTCTTTAAGCGGATTAGAGACTGGCTTTCCGGTATTTTAACACCAGGATTCCACGTCCCAACGGCAGATTAGTCCAAGTCAAAAAACCGCTTTCTTCTCTCTACCTCGCCGTACGACTTTCCGATGTTCTTTGAAAAAAAAAAAAAATTCATAAATAACAAGAAATCAGCCATTCGACAGAATCGCGACGAGTGCCTGCTGAACGAGTACGAAAAATAATAGTCCAATAAAGTCGTACGTCAGAATGACGTAACTAATCGACGAAAAAAAAAAATGGCCCCCCACTCAGCAATCGAAACCGCCCTGCATACAGTATCGCATATCCGATATATCCGAACCGAGTGAAATAATTCAGTAGCTCAGAAATTGCGACGTATTCTAATAAAGAAGTTGACGGTAACGTCACTTCTGTCCCACTAGGATTACTGTCATCGTGACGGAAAAAAAAAATTACAGACACCCGTTCGTTTCCCATGATATGAATTTCTGTACGTCGATCGCCAATGATTTCTTCACGGCGAGCCGCCAAGGCAGCAAGTAAAACGCAGAAGCCCGTAATTCCAAAGTTCACAGAGTCCTAAGGCTGGTAGAGCATTGCCTTATGTGTGTGTGTATATATATATATATATATATACACACAGAATATAAAAGGTGTCACTATCCTCATAGCAATGAGACCTGCATTAGGGCCAATTTCTATGGCATTACCATTAACGTTTTTACGCTCGCATTAACGATTGAACGAGCTGTAATGACTTCGGCAAACCGTAATGCGCTATTGCCACTGTTATCGATATCAAGACCGGTGGATTATTATGGTGAAAACAGAGAGGTCCCCCTGCGATAATAATAATGATACGGGGTAAAAATAAAAGAGGGGAGGAGTAAGGTAGAAGGGCGAAAAAGAAAAAAGCAACCATTCGTAACCCAACGACGTAACCGATTGGATTGGTCAGGTTTTATAATTCCGGACTAAAGGACGAACGGTGGCGCCATCTCCTCGGGAGATTCTGGAAGCACGATGCTGGGCGTCATTATTGATTCGAAAAGTTTCTCGCACTCTTCTCCCGGGTACAGCTTGTTGTCGCTGACGACACGACGACGATGCTGCGTCAGATTTCGCAAAGTTTTCCACGAGGTGAACGTCGACCAGGCGAGAAAGAACTGTTACATGGCGTGAAGCGTCGCGACGCCTGGTCTACGTTGGTCGCGATAGGAAGTGAAGTAGCGACTAAACGGTACGAGGAGAGGGTACAAAAAAGATTATGCTGAAAGAGAACAAGGGGAAGATAAATATCGGGGGGGGGGGGGGCGTAAATATGGAGAAGATGCAACCTAAAGTAAAGATCTAGCTTTTGCAGGGTGAGGACGTTAATAATTTGATAATAAGGGTGAACCTTGGGGGGGGAGGGGGCGAAGGTGGGAAACTACCCCTTTCTAGTAGGAGGGAGTTTATCTTATTCAGTGGGGGGTTTCCCTCTTTGCGAGGAATCGGCGTCGCCTACAACAGCGGCGGCAGCCTCCGGAGGAGCCTACAGCCTGAATACCACCCTCCAACGCCACCCCCCTTTTCTGAGGAGAGTCGCTGCTCTCGCCGTTGGCTAAATAGCTAACTTCGCGCAACTATCCCAATAGATTATGATTATTGTGGAGGAAAGCTCTGATTTATGCAATTATCATAAATTTAGACCCCCTACCCCTTGTCTCATTCTGCCACCTTCCGTATGCTCAGGACGCTTCTATGCCTGTACGATTCTCTGGCTCTATTCAAAGGGATTTCAATGGCGAGTTATTTACCTCCCTTCCGGCCCTCCTTAGCGTCCTGACGATGTCTAGCAGACGCAGGAAGAAGAACACTTGTGGAGACCCTGGGACGAGTCTTGCATCGCCCGTGAGTTCATGGTAATACATTTAATTTGTTATGAATTTGTTGGCATTCTTATGGTATTAATTTAAAAATATTACAAAAAAATTACATTTTAACGATCGTTTATGATATTGTAATTAAAAATTCATTAGAAGCAAAGAATGTTATTGAAAAGTGTCTAAGGGATGATAAAAAATTTACTCGGTTGGTAATTCAATAGGAAACCGACTGACTTATCGTGCGAGGATGTTGCGAAAATTTTCCTTGCAGTCGGTAATCGCCCCTCTGTAAAACAGATTTCTACTTGAACTACTCTTAAGGTATTAACGTTCCGCCGATGGTAACAGTAGGAAATGCCGGATAAGGGTAGCAAAACGAGTAACGTTGATTTAGACAACGTTCGTCGGTAAGGAAGTCTTCCGTTTTTACCGACCGACGGTATATTCATACAACGCGTAGCAACGCTGTTACCTCACGAGAAGCCGATAGGAGCCCCTCAACTTTTCCACGGGAAAATAACGAAGCTCGGCAGTGAATCCACACGAGCAAAGTTTCACTTCGATCCCCCTCATTCTCCTCCCTCTCCTCCTGGTCCCCTTCGTCAACACCATCTACATCAGTAAACCCCGGGAAAACTACCCAGCTAAAACTTTGCCAACTTCCCCGCCGACTGGCGGCTCGCGGCCGCGCCATGAGAAACTTCCTAACAAACTTTAAAAATCGTTACTCCTTCGAGGGATGACGTATACAGGGTTATCCAAAGTTAAACATACCAATCAAATTTGACAAGTTATCTAACAACTTAAATTAGCGATTGATCCATTAAATTGTCCGTGTACGAAAAGTATAATTTTTAAAATAAAAATTAAAGAAAGACTGCACGAACCGTGTAAAAATCCAAACTTTTATCTGCGCCAAGACGATGAATTTGATAAGAATTATAAATGACCTTGAACAAAGATAAACCCCCTAGGCGCTTCCATTCGCTAGTATCTAGCCCAGCGTACTCTGGATAACGCACAAATAGTGTTAAGAGCATTGAAAATCTAAAATAACCTAAATTCCAAATATAAAAACCCATAAAGCCAAAGACTAATCGCAAGCGAAGCATCGAACACAGCTTGCGGTGCAAAAATGATATCCGTACTAAGGGGCAGCTTAATCGCCAATGTGACGTTAAAGTTTTAAAAGTTCATCCCGATCCGACCCAACTTCAAATAACCAGCCACCCTTAGCCCCATGATCCGTACTGAAACGTTTATTACGAGCAATAATAACGTCCCACTCCCCGTCTCGCTCTTTGCCCTCGAATGATCAATATAACATAGAGATACGTTGTTCGATGACAAAGTGGAGCGTCAGCGCTTTATATCGTCACAAGCATTTCGTGCAACGACGCCAAGCGTCGCGTACCAGAAACTTCGCCATAAGAGAAACTCCAAGTTACAGCATTATAGACTGATATCAGTGCTACCAAAAGCATCCCAACAATCAAAACTAGTACCAACTGAAGAAGCAGTCCTACTGTTAACACTGGGTATCGCTATCAGATCACTGAGTATCCAAAAGAACGTGTCGATTGAAATTCCGCACCAGGACCAAAAAGGCCCTAACAAATCCGGAATCAGCATAAATCGGCAACGAGACTAAAAAAAAGGTTTGATTCCTAACCGGTAATCCCCAGGAAGCAAGTCAGACGGAAGCCGATACACTTCGTAAAATATTTTAACGCGCAGAGTTAAGGGCCAACTTTTGTCGGGTCGATTAATCCTGCATTCGAGGCTTTTCCTCCCTTCCAACCCCACTGGGTAACTATCCCCCTCGCCAGCCCTTGACGAACACTCTACACATACAAGGAACCAGCAACAGACCCCCCCTAACGCCCCCTATTTTCTGTACCCACTAAGTAACGTGCCAATTGTCCCGATCGATCAACCGTGCTCGGTCGATAAGAATCTGTAATGTCGGTACATACTGCTCCACTGTTCTTATTAAATTCTAGTTTCACTTTTAAACTGCTCCTCCCCTCTCTCTTCCGTTTCTTCTATCAGCAAGATCAGTTACCCTTCCTGATATCTCTTTCCGATTCTCCTGCCCTTCTCTCTCGCACTTATCCTTTCGGTCCAAGCGTAATTATCGGCTGGTAAATATTTGAGAATCTCCATGCGGCGCGAGTAAACGCCTCGACGTTCCTGCTTCGCTGTGGGGTGTGTAGTAGGCATTAATAGGGGGTAGCGATGGGTACTAGAAGAGAGTAGCTACTCCTAAAGGGAGGCACATAGCCCAGAGGCATATAGTATGTCAATATATATGCATATATACCATATAGAAACCATACAAGGAGCCATTTGACTTATCCAAGAGATACCAAGTGGAATATCCATGATCGACACAGACCAAGTTCCGGCGTCTGGTTTAATCGCGAGGAAGTCCGTGCGTCGCGGCGTCGAGCGTCCAGAAGCTCGCGCAACCAAACGATTACTTATCTGTATTGATTGCCAGCTAAAGCGGACTGCGAGACAAAAGAAGCTCGGTAATCTGTTAATATCCAGCATGGCGATCCGCCCACCACTGTGTACCAAACTTAAATCTTTTTTTCTTTTTATACGTCGGTGCTCGAGGGTGATTTAAGTCCTTATTAAAAAATACATAATTAACGTGCAAGTATCGCTGTACGTATAATACATGCGTAGAGCGTAAAAGCATAAATTTTCTTCTTTTTTTTTCTTTCTCTTTACTTACCTTTTTTGGAGTTGGATGCAGAACCGTGATGGGCACGTGTCGAGCGCCGGCTGTCAAGTGGGACGCTCCGTGACGTAATTCCTTGGTGGAGGATGACGACGGAGGTGGTGATTCGCGGCTACCGGATGTCCTGCTTGACGGCAGCTCAAGTAGATGCTGTATCGTGTAATTCTGTCTGGTCCTCTTCGACGCCATTCTGTTGTTCGATGAAACCGGAAATGGAAAAAGAAAAGAAGAAATTTCAGTGTTTACGTCTCGGCATTAAAATACGTACTTAATCTTATTGTATCGATAAGCACACTTTGTAGTAAGAAATAAAAAGAAACAGGGTAACCGTAGACGATTGTATTTCCTTCAGTGGGAATTAAAGTCGTGATTCTGGAAGAAGAGAAGGAATGAGTGAGTGAGTGAAGGGGTGCACTGGGGGGGGGGGGGGGGGGAGATACAAA
>JASANN010000074.1:257809-315631 GCA_031762395.1 Calameuta pygmaea | reverse complement strand
GCTCTAAGTGTCCTAATCCCATAACCCCCTTGACCCCCCCCCCCCCCTTAAAAATCTCCCATTTCTAGGTAGACACGTCTCTCTCTCTCTCACTCTCTCTATTTTTAATTTCCTCCAAAAAAAATAAAAATAAAAAGAGGCCTCCGCTCTCTTATCGCTGTACAGAGTCCATCATTTTTCTTGGAGCAATCATGAAAATCCTATTTCAGCGAAGTTATGGTTATCCCAATTTATCCAGACAGCGATATACCGGCTGAAGAAGATAGTCGAGGAGCGTTAGGATCCAGGGATGAAGAACGCGAAGATTCAAGGGTAGAGGAAGGAGGCTAAAGTAACGCGCAGAGAGGGACAATAGCAAACAGGGCCGAAGAAGGAGACGGAAGCGCGACCGAGGATAGAGAAGAGACCGGGGCGGCTCGTCGCAGATATCGGCTAAAACTTTCGCATTTAACTTTTCCGTCCTGTTGGGAAACGACCAACAAAGCTCATCAGCGGAAAGTTTTACGAAACAAGGAGAACCGAGCGGGCGCGAGTAGGACGCAGTCAGGGAGGTGGGAGACCCTAGAGCAACAGGGACAGAGACTAGTGGGGTAGCGCGAGAGAAAGAGAGGAGGAGTTGGATTCAGAAGGCACTTTCATCCGTTCTGCCCTCCTCCGGCCAGATAGATCCTTCTCATTCCTCTTATAAAACTCCAACCGGGAACTTTTAACCTCTCTTTCTCTCCACTTGTACCTACACCTGCTGTTCCATCCCCAGAAGTCAGCCTGACCGACCCCCCTGTGCCTTCTTACTCCATACAGCCTTTCGCGGTAGCCACCGACGAAATGCCCTGATTTTACAAACTTTTCTCCTTTCTTTATTTTCTTCCAGCTTTGCCTTCCTTGTTCCATTAGTAGCCAGTGAGCTTGTCCTGCATCCTTTCGGGATGGATGAGAATCCTGAGAGATGAGGATGCTGAGAGACACGAGAGAACGATGGTCCAGGCTCGTGTCGAGTGGAAAATCACATCATCCAGGTGAACTGGGCTAGCACACGCCAACCCCGACAAGGGCTCAATTCCTCGCAGGGACGTGTCCACGTTGCTTGGTTAACTTCCTGATGGATTCTTCCGCTGGTAGTGTGTCAGGAATATCCAGGCTATTGTAGCGCGCACGCGCAGTACGAGGACGTGTACCAAAGGCTGAGATTCCTACGTTATCCGGCAGATTGGTAGATCTCGTAGACCTGGTATCTCTGGTAGCTTTAACGGCATCCCGGTAGCCTCCTGGCTACCCTGAGGCGCGACTCACGTCGCAAATCCAAGAGCTCCTCTTCCGTTCACGTTTAAATTTTTCATTTTCTTTTTATCCCTAAACTCACTTTCGCGACTTCCTGTTCCTTGAACGTCCTCTATGTCTCTCTGTCTTATCTCTCTCTCTCTCTCTCTCTCTCTCTCTCTCTCTCTCTCTCTCTCTCTCCTTCTCTCTTTGCCGTTACCACCTTGGCTCGTCCCTACGTCAACTTTTACACGTACGTACTCATACCGATAGTCCGTAAAACTTTAGAAACTTTAATGCCCCGACGCTCAAGTAATTTAACACGGGCAAATTAACTTTTCAGTTTTCCCAAAGTTTCCATTCCCCACCCATCCGGAGCAACTTAACCGCGTTTTCTACCTCGTTCTCGAGAATCTCGCTCCGATAGGCTAACTTGGCACCGGTGCGGAGCGGACGTCTCGCGAAATACTTGAGTTCGGCCAACTTTTTAAGCGCCTCGCGAGCAGCCAGGACGGTAGGCAAGTAGAGAAGGAAGGAGGACCGGGTCGTCCTCGGTAGAAAAGTAATTCCATCCTTAAAGTCAGAGGATGGCCAGAGGGTTCCGGGACGCGACGCAAGAGGCAGCAGGGGTTTACGAGGTGCCTTCGGCGGCGCACTGAACATTCCCGGAACTCGCGCGCCAGAAGATCTTCCTCCGCTCTCCTCATCCTCTCGACTCATCTCGACAGCGAGAGAACTAAAGACGCAGCAAAAGTTTCGAGCCGGTGATAAGCGTTGCTCGTAATTTTCTCGTGGATCCTACGCGTCTCCACAGTACAGGGCAGGACCTGAGGATAAGGAAAAGTAATGATAAATTCGTAAAACAAAGAAAAATCCCAACGGGACCAAAGAAAAATAAAGAGAAAATTTAATTACCGCGTTCCCATAAATTTCAATCAATTCCCATGGACTCGTCTACTACGTCATCCTGATAACAAATCTCCAATAGGACTTTAACAGATTCCATAATTATTATACCAGAAAGCCTTCTTACACCCCTCTAATCCACCTCTTCTGGGACCTAAGGATCTATCCAAATCCTTGAGTCAATCAGAAGTCCATTAACGCAAGGATTAAGCTGATACTCGCTAAAATTATAGAAGCCGCACGCTCAGTTGATAAGTGTCAGGACCGTCTTATCGCGATAACATTACATTAACAAAGATAACAAAAGTGTTCTGTGACTTTCACGAAGATCCAGCCACTCCATTTCTCACTATTGTTCTCATGTCGAACCTATTCCTTTATAACGCCGAGCTTATTAACCCAAACAAACAGAGTTTTCCCACGCGTGATACGGCGTCGCGACGCGAGACGTCCACGTCGTGCGACAGCCTCTATCAAATGGAAATCGGGTCTCTCTGCTTACAAAACGCCCAGAACCATCTACCGGCTTAGAGCTTAACGAGCTCCTGACGAATTCTAACGTGGTTCTCTAGCCTTCGACCTAACCTCAACTGCGCCTCCTGTCCTATACACATATACGCAGAAGACTTTACACCCTTCTGGCCTTTGCCCTTTCTTGACTTATTCACCCCCACGAATTTCAGATAGCGATTTCTATTAATGAAAACCACCCAAAGATATTCCCACCACGTACATCAAGACAGTTTGCTAAATTGCACGCGGCTGTATTACAACGGCTTTTCTCCTACGTGTTCCCAAACGTTATCAGTTATCAGCTACGCCAGCCCGGGGTACCCCCGGTGCTTTAATCATCGCATTCGAGAAATTCGTTTTACGCTAAGGAACCAAATTTTTAGTCCAGTCCAGTTACTTAGGGACTCGTTAGGGATGCTAGAAGTTGTTCCTTGGTAGTCAGACTTGGTCCAGAAAGAGAAAAGAAAAAAAAAATAAGCGAGAATCCCAGTGATTAACTTCCAGCAGGAAGTTGGCTCGATGCAGGCTGCGCAACTTCATACTGTCTAGGCCCTAGTCTCCGCCTGGCTGACGATGACTGGGTGACTCGTGTCAGTGACGAGGATGCTCACATTGAGGCAACGTCAGTGGCAATTGTTCCTCTCGTGGGTAGCGATGCTGGTAGTGTCGGTAGAAGTGCGCATGCCCGAGAAATTGGGGTTGAAAGGCTGCACTACGCTCCGAAGAATCCCAAAAGCACAGCAACAGCCACTTGGTAGAATTCGAGGACAATGGGAACTGCACGGGATTACCTCATGGGACAAGAGCAATGACGGACTAATTAGTACACAGATGTATTAAAAGATAGGTCTAATTAATAATAACGATAATACCAATAAACGTATTAATTACTTTACGCAACAGCCACTAGAGAGGTATTAAAGATTGATTGATGAATCGAATAATTTCAAGGGGATGATTCTTCATCCCCTGATTGTCTCATTGACTCGTCGCCGGGTGTACTTGGGGGGCGGTTGAGAAAATTTGAAAAAGTCTCTACCATCATCCCTGTCTACTTGTATCGGTGGGAATGGGCGCTCTCGAAGCGCGCGCTTCTTTCAAACTTTCTCCCCTTGCGCAACTCACCCTCGACTCCGAGCAACCCCTCCATTCTGTACTATAACCACCCTCACTCCAGTAGTCCCGTGTCCCAACAAGACAACGGGATAGGAAAACTCTGCTTTGCTTGTTAATAAAAAAAAATATCTCTTGAACCTTAACTAACGATAAGGTCTAACCTGAGGGTTGATAAGAGTCCAGTAGCAAAGGGGGGGGAGGGGGGCAACGCTGGGCCGGTGTCTGTGCTGATGAAGTGATGACGTGCGACGGTGATGATGACAGTGTCAATGCCAATGACAAGGGGTGCACGTGGTTCGGGAAAAGATCAGCTGACTATATTGGTCCATGCCGTCCACATTCCCAGCATCCCCATTCACTTGTTGTCACTTATAAAAATCCACGACACCTCATTCACATCTTTATCCTGTAACGTCCACTGCGTCATCGTCATTCCAAAATCTTCTTCGTAACGTCAACGTTTATCCGGTTCTCCTGACAGCACTGTAACACAACGTGAGGATGCTGATGATCCAGTCGCGGAAGATGCACGCCAAAGAGTGCTACGGGAGACGCGAGTATCCGATAAAAAGGCACGCTTCGCGGATCGTCCGCTCTCTCGGAACTTGAGGAAAGTTTATACGAAATGAGGGGTTGGCCGAGCCGTAGTGGGGGGGGGGGGGGTGAGAAGAAGAAGAAGGAGGAGAAGTGGAGACCAAGAGAAGAGGCGCTGAGCTAGCAAGGGTGGCGAGGTGCCGAAGTGGTGAGGTGCTGAGGAAGGCAGGCAGGCAGGCAGTGAGGTGGTGAGAAGGCAGGAAGCAGGCCAGGGGTAGATGGGATACGAGGGGGTTGGCTTCGGTTGAGACTCGAGAAGAAAGGGAGATCGTGGCCACGAGGGCACGTCGGCCGCGGTGGGGACGTTCAGTATGGTAAATAAAAAAAGTTTCAAGTCACTCGGACTAGCCGGCAGGAGAGTCAAGAACGGGGGGCGCATGATCCAATATGGCGACGGTCTGCAAAGTTAGCAAAGCACCCCGGTGGATTTACGAAAGCGATGTTCTCGTAGACGGGCATTCGAAATACGTCGTTACGTATCGCGACCTCCTGCGCGGTCCACGCGCTTCCAAACTCTCCCTCGAGTCAGGGGTATGTCACGTCAATGGGACATTGATTTCTATTCTACTGGATGTACTACGCAGAGTATAGGGTGGTAGAGCGGGCAGCCTATATCCAGGGAATGACTCTACACGTGGTCGAAGAGAATTCCTGTCATCATTGAGTACCCCTAAAAATGATAGAAACTGTCAGAATATGAACTTCAGGTAAACATAACAAAGGAGCCTAATAAATAAACTAGTAAACCCACGTGGCTAGCCTTATTGGATTGGTGTGCTAGTCAGTAGCACGTGGTCGACGAGCTCCCACCTGCTGACAGGAGTTAGCTACTAGACAGGTGGTCCGATTGGATGAGCAGATGAGTGAGTAGACAAGTAGCGAGCATGGCACAGCATCCGAGTGGATGGATAAGTAAACAGTCAACGAGGAGTAGATCAGCCATGAGCGGGATGCAGGTGTCTGCGAGAGAAGGAGAGAGGGTTAAGTGTACAGTATCATAGACAGGGTAAGAGTGTCGCTGTATCAGTGTGTATCAAGGTCGTGCGGTGGCAGCAGTGACGTCGCAGCTTTACTACCAGAGTTGGGAAAGGCGCGCGCGGTGATGGGAGCAAGTAGCGTCGGTGTCGTCGGGCAGCGCCGCGTGCCGTATAAAAGCATAAAGGAAATCCAGCGCGCGCGCAAGTTCGAGCCGTGTTTCGTGTAAGGTATAAGCGAGCGAAGCAGCTAGCGAGCGAGTGAGCGAGAGGAGCCTTCCTGCCAGCCTGCCAGCCCTCGTGGGAGTCAGCTAAGGGAAATCAATATCTCACTAGGCAGAGAGAGACAGAGAGAGAGAGAGAGAGAGAGAGAGAGAGAGAGAGAGCGTGAACAAGAGTGAGAGTGAGAGTGACCGAGAGGGACGGAGCGTGAGAGATAGACGAGGAACAAAAAAAAAGAGAGAGCCAAAGAGAGAAAGATGGGAAAGGAAAAGTCAGACAGAGAGAATGAGAAAGAGAATAAAGGGGGGGGGGAGTAGTAGGGAGAGAAGAGGAGCGAAGTGGGGAGTAAGCGCAAGCTCCACTCACGAGAAGCGACCTCGCGCGCGGCCACCTCGCGGCAGAATCACCCAGTGCCTCGGCGAAAGCGTAGGTACTCGTAAAATCTTCGTGAAACTTCGCGTAAACTCGTGAAAAAGTTTGGCGAGTTCGTGCGTCAAGCGTGACAAGTGAGGCGCGAGATTCGATTGATCGATCGGTCGATTTTCATTGGTAACGATATTGATTTAAGTCAAAGAAAAAAAAAGGAAATTTTTTTCTCTTCGGTCAGTCGGCCGGGCAGCTTGCGGGCTTTAAATTCTGTTTGCCGCGGCGCTCGACGCTACTGGCACCGGACGACGCGGCCGCTTAGCGGGAACTGCCTCGCGACGCTCGGCGTCGGCCTCCCTCGCTCGCTCGCCTCGCGCGCCTCGCAGACGCTCTCGCAAACTCTCGACGAAACTTTCCCGGCGCGCACACGCTCGGGGTCCTCCTCTCGTGCACGCGGCCAACGATAACCTCTATATATACTACTACGGAGGGGGTAGGAACACCTACCACCCTTACCGAGACGGAAGGCGCACACTGAGAAAAGTTACCCCCGGACAAGGGTGTCCTCGCCGCCGGTACCCAGCACCGTTGCCGTCAGCTTCTACGTGGCTACGTCGCCAATCTCCAGCAATCCTCTCCCTCGTTCATCCTCAAACTCAGCTCCCTCTGCTCACCCCTCGACTTTCAACCCTTACTGAGCATCGCTGTGCTTTACCAAGTTTTGCCAAACTTTTTTTTCCATCCCCTTTGGCTACCACCAACCCCTTTCTCGCAGCTTCCACTTTCTTCCAGCAAGATTCCTTCTCGGCTATTATCCTTCTCAGAAATCCTTATTCCAGTTTCACCCTTAGGATTTTCAACACCCCGCACCCTTAGTGCGGAGTCGCGGCTCGATCCAAGTTCAAGGAGCAGCCCTTATTCGTATGTCCCATGAGTGAGCGATACACTCTTTGTTGGTCTTGCTGTCGGCTAACTTCTGAAGACTTCTTCTGGAATCATCCCCTGCGACTAGGCCAATTCCTAATAGGCTGAATCAACCCCGTGGAAAGTTGTGCGGCTAACTGGTCCAGGACGCGGAGGCTGGTCCTGGCAATCCCTGCATCAGTCCGCGATTCATTGCCCTGGCAACGGTCGAAGCTCACCACTTGCTACTCACCCTCTGCTGCTGGTCTACTCCCCTCTCTCTCTCCCTTCATCCCCTATTCCCTTGCCACGTGTGTGCATCGCTTTACTGGTCCATCGTCGCACTGGTTGGTTCATCGAATTCATCAGGATCTCCTCATCTCGTCATCTAGTCAACAGCGTAACAAGTGGATTTTATTATTTCCTGATAATTCCAAAATTTCGATGATTAATCAAAACAACCCTATTTTTTTCTCCAATATCCAAACCCACCGTACATAACCATTAAGAAATCAACCCCTACCTGACTACTTAATCGAATTACCATCGTAGCTCAGCCCGACTTTTCGCGCCCATCCAGCGACAGGTACCTGTATGCGTGTCACGGTCGTTGTGAACTAAGCATTATATTATGCACTGCCAGTAAACGGTGAACCTATTAAAATCGTTGACGCGTAAATTGCGACATGCAGCCCGAAGGGGGTAAGAGAAGATGAAAGAGGGATGGTACGTGTACAGATATAACGAGAACGAAGGGTTAGCCGAGAGGGGGTTGGCTTAGCGAATAAAACGAAAAATAATAAACTCCCAGCGAAAAACGCATTATGGCGAACGTATCGACAGTTCCGGCAGTTGCGCTTCCATTTTCTCACTTTTTCGACAGCACGTATAATATTTTATCGCATTTATATTTTAATTTACCTAATGGGCCGGGCGAGCACGAATAATGAAACCTCCAGCTCCCGCTCCTCCTTCCCAACGTCCTCCTACCCCTCGTCCATCCCCTAATTCCAGTTGCAGCTCTCCCAACTTCAAATACGTTATTACGTCGCCAAGCATTCTCCTTTTAAACAACTTCCTCCCTCCTTGCGGAAAGGTTAAATTCGTGGCCTCTTCTGACACGACAACCCACTTCCGTCGCAGCATCCCAGTCCGATCGATGTCGGTTGAGATAATTTTGGATTTTTATCCAAATACATTGAATCTCTAATTAAAACTTTTCGATCCTACCCAACTGGCCTAACCTTCCGTCCGCGTGTAAAATATCCCCTGGAAAGGCCATTACGTGTAAATGTGAAAATTCAAAAAATCCATCAGAAGGAAACAACCAGCTACGTTGTTGTTGTACCAGACGGCATCGTGGAGGCGACGAAGTCCGATAAACTTTTCGATGTCATAATAACTCGAGTCTCTAAATGGTACGTATATCCGTAATAAATTGTTCTTGCAAAGTTTCTGGAAGCCGAGCTATATAAATACTCCAAGTAGCTCCTGCCTCTTCGTTCCAGCACCACCGTCACTGCTGGCCTCCACTCTCTCTCTCTCTCTCTCTCTCTCTTTCTCTGTCTGCCCCGTGCTGGTGTCATCTCTACCTTCTCTATCTCTCTTCTCAGAAGTCGCTCGCGTTCCTGGAGAGGAATCTCCCACCACTCGCGAACGACTCGCGAAAGGTGCTTTTCATTGCGCTCTCTCCGAAGGAATCCGATCGATGCGGGTATTTCTCTCGTACCAACCTTCGCCCGGTCTCTCTATGTCCTTCTCGCGCTCCTGTTGCCGAGGATGCTGTCACCGCCACTCTGAGATGCTCTTCGTTCCTTCATTCGTCCGCTCTTTTTACCTCTCTCTTGCAATCCTCCTTTAGGTAAGCTTGGTCCTGGACCACGTTCCAGTCCTGAATCCAGGAAGCAAGAGGAAATCTATCTCCACGTATTCATCCTCAATCTGATCATCTGGCTGATCCTAATTCTGGGATGACTGACTGTAAGATCTGACTGACGATCACCTGGAATAGGTAGAAACAGATTTTTAAAAATAAAATTTGACAAAATTCAATTATATATTTGAAAAAATAGTCCAACAGGCATATGACGTCTTGAATTCATTTCTCTGGATCGTTTATATTTTAATTATGATTTTTCCCTGTTAATTGACCTTTGATCTTGTGCGACAGATTTAGTCCAACTTTTCTCTCGTATATCGTAAATCGCAATCTCGTTAAGTACCAGGGATAGAATCCTTTTCTTCTTTTTTTTTTTCTTTTGTTTCCTCCGTAAAAATATATAGGTTGTGCGTATATTGGTGTATCCTTTTTTATTTCTCTTTTCCTGAATGTCGGATGGAATCGTCGACGCATGAGCGGGTCCCGGCAAGGGTCGGATATAAAAAGATCGTACTCGATCCATGGAAGCTTTTCGTAGAACCATTTGAGGGACATCACGTCCAACACGTTCGGCACGCTTTCAGCTGGGGAGAGAGAGAGAGAGAGAGAGGGAACAAGGCTTGCGCATCGTGACGTCTGCGAAGCAGCCAGTAGGTGGAAATTCGCGCGAAACTACGACGTCGCGATGCTCTTTTAATTTCGGCCCTGGGTAGAGTCCTACCAGTACGATCGGGTTAATAAAGAAACATGTGCTTCTGAATATGCATATTACGGCCGATAAATTTTCCGGGGCTTCGTGGGAATACCATACCGTAGGATAAAGAGCACGAGAGAGCAAGAGAGATAGATAGATAGAGAGAGAGAGAGAGAGAGAGAGAGAGAGAGAGAGAGAGAGAGAGAGAGAGAGAGAGAGAGAGAGACTGAAGGAAGGAATGTGAGAGCCGCTTATGTAAATCGCACGTGGCAGGGCTAGAAGAGTAAGAAGATATGAGAAGGCAGAACGTAAGGGACGTCTCCTTAAGGGTTGCCGTTGTCTTCAGAAAGGTACAAATTCACGGGCTGAGCTGACGAGGAGAAAAAAAAATACATCTCCATATTGGCCAGCTGACGTTCATCCCCGTCCTCTACTGCGTCCTAGTCCGCTGGGTTTTACCCTGAATCCAGCCCGTAACAAAATGCTTCATCCACCTCGAGCGTTTAGGGCGATTTGCGAATTCGCGGAATTCATTGTTTCATTTCCGACGTGGAGATGAAAAAGAAAAAAGTTAGCAGGTGGAGTTTCGCGCTTTACCGAGAAACCTTTGGCGTGCAGGGAACTTCCAGACTTGGGTAAATTACCAGTCGTCCAAGAGGAACCATAATGGAAGAGGGTGGTTCCGTATTCCAGTAGGTATTCGTGTGTGATAAGTTATCCGGAAGGCAAATCGAACGTGACGAACAGACGATGCGTGTCCTGAGATATCGCCTGCGAATTTCAGTCCAGGCTGAAACAAGGGGGTTGGTGCGAGGGTGAGATATTTAGTCGATCGTCGCACAGGACAACCGGCTCGTTAACGTCGACCATTTTGCGATCTCAGCCAATTAGTCCTTCGCATGGATGAACCGCCTGACGAGGGTTGCGATTCCGCAGGATGACATCAGAACCGCGAGATGAGACCAGGTCCTCCTGGTTCTGGTAGGTCCGGTAGCGGTTCTGGTATTAGTAACCGCGTACGGCTGATGGCGACCTGGTACAAATCCAAGTGAAGCAGAGCCAGGCAATCCCGCCAGCCGTGAAAGCGTTGTATCGGTTTTGGGTAAGTTTTCGATGTGGCGTCGCGACGGACGTCGAGGTTATAGGAAACAGCCAATCCGGATGGGAAGGACGTTGGAATTATCCGAGAATCCTAGTCAGTATCGGCTATCGGATATCGGCTAACGAAGAGGCACCCAGGTTCCTGTGGAAGAATGTCCTGTGAGCAGAAGTAAAAAAAAATTCCTGAAGCTAGTCTAACCACGGGTTCCTGAGGAGCGTCTACGGCTTAGTATGTTTATAGGTATATCCTGGAGTATACATACACACAGCCCTAGCACCACGTAGAATATCAGACCGGACCAATGTCTCTCCGTAAAGTAGCGTAACGAGCGTACCAGAGACTGGAGAGAGTTCAGAGGCATAAAGATGAAGAGGAGTCTGGAGGAGCAGCAGAGTCAGCAAGGAACGCGAAGATCTTCTACGCGGGTAACGCGTAACGCCCGAACGGGCACCGCGCAAGCATATCCGCATCTCTGCAATTTATCTACGACGTCCTGTCCCGACGACTAGCATCCACTGCCACCCACTGCCGTCCATTGGCGTCCATTGGCATCCATTGGCATCCTCTGGCAAGCCACTACTCCATAACGCTATCTATTGCCGATTTACGTGGCGCGTCTCTGGGCAAAATCTACGTTTCCCACCGAGATTACTTACACTTTAACTCTTCCACGTCTTCATCCAATGGCCACTGGAAGTCCCCAGGTCCCGTGGTTCTAACACAGAAGCTACTGGTAACTACTTGACAACCAGCTCCATAGCCACGCTTCTCCTCCAGACTCAGTTTCTTCTCCCAACTGTTGGAGAAGTGCTCGTGCCAAGATTTCCTTGAGGACGACGTTCAAACTCCATTCGAACTCTATCAGGATCCACCTGGTCTACTCACCGAATCTCCTTGAAACCTTAGGATGCTGGTTATCCCACGAAATCGGGTAACTGTCCCCAGTTGCACTTCTTCGCGCACTTACACCTTCTTCCTCTTTCAGGCTGTCAGCTGTCCCGTGGAACTGCCGTATACCGACGTGCACCACGTGCAGCGATACTCCTCGCAGCCGATCCCCTCTTCCTCGAGCTGGAGAGACTCTAGACGGCTATCGTATAAATCATACCAAGCTGCATGAATAAACTTACAGTTTATAATTTATATAAGTCATAAGAGGCGAATCCGACTCTTCGATCGTGGTGTCGGACGAGTTCTTTTAAAAAGACAGAAGCTACCTAGGGTATCCGAAGAGGAGAGTCCAAGCTGCATCTGGGACACAAGTTGACATCTCGTGGTGATAGGACGTGAGGGGTTCGCTCGAAGGCAGTGAGGCCAGTCAGGGCAGGTTACGGGATTGGTGGGGCTTGGGGGGGCCGGCTAAGTGCTGCGGAGCTTGCACCACGTGTCCGGGTCATAGTTCACGGGGCGAGGGGTGTCCGCCACGTCGGTGTTACAGTTACCTGCTGTGCTGAGGCTATAGGACCAGGATGTTCCGTGTACTCGCGCACTCTATCAAACATTTACAAGAGAATACGTGTTACAAATGTGACTGGAGGATTGAACGCCCCACTGCTTCCACGGACACGTCGCTTCTTCGATATTATTCCCTTTAATCTTTAGACCGCTATTACGTTACCTTGACTCGATCAATCCCTAACCGTCATTATTGTTAATCTTTACGCCGTCAAAACTGTTCGCGTCTTATACTTTCTCATTGTTTACCCACAACGTTTTTTTCACTAAAACAATTATCATCTAATTCTCGAATTTAATGGTAATAAGTCATTCTTCGCTTCTATTTTTCGAGGTAATGACGCCGGCCCTTTGCGTACGGCGTCATTGTTCTACTCGACTTTTAACCAAGCTAAAACTGTCTTCCGACTTCTTAATTCATTTCTTGCAGCAAGACGATGAAGTATCATCAATTATTTAACATCGTACTCACCGAAAACACTTTAGAATCAACTCGAACACGAGCTTTGGGTCCGCTGATCATATCCTTTGAAAGAGGTCATGGAAAGCAGTCAGCCATTTTTTAATTTCTTTGAAACTTTGCCGAACCACAAGATGTATCAAATGGCTGATTACACGAAAGGCGAATGAGAATTGAAATATATCGAATGTATAGCTGTATTTTATTGAAATACAGTTATACAGGACGAGTAGTTGGCCACTCAACTCCGATGGAAACAAAACCGATGATTCTGCCGGATAAAACGGAAACTGCCAAACAATTTACGTTGCACGAGTGGCGCCATCTAACAGTTAACTCGTGAAACTCCATTTGTATAATCAGACGATTAATTATTTTATGAATGCCAACTTTTTCTAATGGTGATTAATCGTAAATAACGACTTTAATTTTTTTTTCTTATTAAAACGTAAGAACCTGCTTGAGAATTAGGCAATTTAGCTGTATCGATTTTTATAGAAAAATATATATAAATATCTTACCAGAGTAAATCACAGGTTACCGATTAGAATTCCTACATTACCAATAGAGCAAAAAAGTACTGCTGGTGGGTACCAATGGAAAAATAGTATTAAAGCTGTGACATCATAAATCAAATCCAAAACAACTTTTCCATTGGTCGATGCCTTTGGTTCGAATTGGTTTCAATAAATCTTGAGGACTCAATTTTTTTTGTTCAATAATATTATTAATGAAGAAAAAATTTAAATGAACATACGATACCACTTTGTTGAAAATTTACAGTAACTTAGTCATGCATAGGAAGTTAACATAATTATAAAAACTGAATTGGTTTTAATTTTTTAAATTAATTATTTAAAAAATGGGTATTTCGTGCAGTTGATCATCTGCAGATGGAAATGAATTTCCCCAGTATATCTGAAATCATTAAGAATGGTAATAGTGTGATTGTCTATTGTTTCATTAAAATGTTAACTTTCTTCATTTAATTTTCCTGGACCAATTTGACTTATTATTTAAATAATTATTTCCTTAATTGAGTAAGGAAGATGAGCTCCGACAAGGCAGCCACAAAAGTTTCTCATTATCGCAGAAACGAACGCGAGGAAGCAGATCTTGGGCCACCATTGGATCTGTCATATAAAAAAGCTACAAATATGGATGGTAATTTAACCATTTTTTATCAAATGTGTCACTCCCCTTCTGTGCCTGCCCGAAGGCAGAAGGACAGAGTGTAACTTTAAAATATGGATATAGTTGTGTGCTTCTACGTACGTTGAATGATTCTAGAGATCTGGCTAAGGAGACTGCGCGTTCCATACGAACAGGAAAGATTCCATTAAGGTCATCGAATAAAAGATTCCTGACAAGTACACTGTGGCTGAATAATAATTCCTTGAGCTCCATGTCAAATTTGGGTAACTTGGTGAACCAGATTCTAGACGATCCATCCAGACTAGCTTGGTTGGATTTGTCCTTCAATAATCTGACTGAAATAGGAGACGAAATCACAGCTTTTGGACAACTGAAAATTCTTTACTTGCATGGCAATCAGTTGGAAAACATCGGACAGATAACAAAGCTACGTAAACTAAGAGTACTACGTAACCTGACTCTTCATGGAAATCCAATAGAACATGAACCCTCTTATCGAGTCTTTGTCATCATGGCATTGCCCCAACTCAAAAAACTCGATTTTTCCGCCATAATATCCGAGGAGAAGCTTAAAGCTGCGCCTCCTGGATTCTTCAAAATAATAGGTTCCAGTGTTACAACATAGGACGTTTATCCTCCATTGGCTATTTACAATCTCAAATATTATAGACGGTAGACCAAATTATCATTTTTCTAAATATGTCCGGATAGACACGCACTCGCGCACGTTTTTAAAACTGTAAAATTTTCATTTCTTTCTCCTCACAACAAATACTCACACATTCATACGTTTACACTTTTTTATTATTACTCTTATAAGGCGAAAGTATACCTGATTTTCTAAATACCCGAGGGTTTCCGTCCTTCCATTTGTCTATTACCTGTCCACTGTATAACGTTTACCCCAACGGTGCACCGTATGACTGATACCGTGTGCCCCAGCACTAAATTATCGGTATAAAAGTTCTATTTTCTAAAAGAAACTTACGAACCAAAAGTTCGTTTAGCGAATTCACAAAGAACTCAACAAGAGGCACCAATCAACGAGTGTCCAACGTCAAGTTCCTGGAAATCCCCTGGTTGGTATTTTCGGATTAAAAAAGAATTATCGATGCTTGAGCACACTCGAATTCAGTGTCGTCGATGCTTGCTACGATGTTTACTGGATTTCTCCGTGTCGCGATCCCTTGAACGACTTCGTGACCTGTATCGACTCCTGGAGGACTTGTGACTACCCGATCGTCGTCTCTGCGTCTTCTTCGGCTTCCTCGATCTCCCGTGACTATGACTCCGTGAACGGCTTCTACTCCCGTGCTTCTTTCTTTTCGAGTGCTTCGTACTCTCTCCTCGTGATGGTGACGTACTCGCTGTCCTCGATCGTCTGAAAATATATTTATCAGTAATAACAATAATATTAACTGCCTATAACTTAGGCATTTCTACATCACCCACTATAGATTGGTTAAATGCATTAAAAGTTTATGATCCTTAATATAGGCAGTACCAAAATCAATGTACCTTGGTGACTTAGTCCTTTCAGGTACAGCATGAGTTCCACTACGACTAATGAAACCACCCCATGCGTTATGGTGCTTAGGCAAGGGTGGACTTGGTGTGTGACCATCAGTTTCCCCTCTGGCTTTCGTTCTGGCTTCCTCGTACTTGCGGCGGAGTTCTTCGACTCGCTTTTCTAACTGTTCAGGCCTTACTCGGGGTCTGAAGTAGAGCCTAAGAATTCTTCTACAAACATCCCTGATGGACACCTCAGTCACTTTAAACAGGCAGAACCATGCAGGTGATGATGGCAGTGGAAGTTGTAATTGACGAGCACCCAAATAAACGCAGGCACAAGCCACGGTTTCTGGTTGATGCCGAAGAAATACATCAGAACGAAGTGAGTCGTTCATGTAATTCCAGCATTTTTGCATCAAAGCAAGATTCTTCTCGTAGCCTAACACCTAAACGATTAAAGGCAAAATAGTTCTATATCGATGTACAAATACTTGCAGAATATATCAGAAGAGTATAGTGAAGTAATGCTAACTCCAATAAAAATGAATGATTTACCTGTAAATACATGACAATGATTTTGTGTGGATGCTTAACGTGAACACAGAATCCTAATTCCTTTAGAACACGCCGTTCTGATTTAATCACTTGATTCTTCAATGCCACGTAATTCTGATCAAGGATAACAGGCTGTATCGGTCTGTAAGGAAATCACAAAATAAGTTAATAACTTTCATTTAAAAAAAAAAAGCAATAAATTTTTTAAAACATACTTTTGCCCAGAAACTTGTTTAATGTGATTAAAAACGTTAATCACATCCCTTATCCTCCTTGGAGCCTCTTCAATTTTACTGGCCAGACAAATGCAGCCCATTGCTGTCGTCTCCATGTTATGGCGTACAAGAGATTTACTATAGTAAAATCTTTGAAAAATAACTTGTCCTGTAGCCATTGCAACCTGAAAATTAAAATGTTATTTTACAACTAAATGTAGATTTTAATTAACAAATGAAAAACAAATTCCGAATTAAATTAAAGATTGTACAATCACCACACTTGAGCATTGCCAGTGATAAACAATGCAACAAGCATGGATTCCAGAAAAACGAGGTTACGTTACGTTATTTACACGCACAGATAAACTATATATTTCTTGTAGAACTTTTCAAATACCTGGGGTAATTTCAATAGAATTCCAGCAGTTTGTATGAGTTCACAGCCGAGAATTCTCAGGTCAGTTTCTGTTTCTGCGTCCAAACCATCTAGATGCGACGGTGTTGAGTTGAGCTTCTCTTCCGGCAAAAGGCAATTTTGTAAAGTTAACACAATCTTCCCATAGGATTTTGCATTGTTGGATGCCGTAACCTTCGTCGTCGCACTCATGGTCTTATATACAAGTCTGGGAACTCAGAGAAAATCAACGAAAATGGACGTTCTGTTTAGCACATAGTCCCCGCGACACTTTTCGTATAACCTATACGTGCAATGTACGTTTCGCATAATACCCATCGAAACGTTTCCACCGGAGTGAGGAAACTCTTCAGTTCGGCGAAGTGATGGAGTTCAGTGAAGTTTAGTGAAGTAGCCAATCCCAGCTGCGCAACGGCGTAGCAATAAGCCGCTTAGGTCAGCGACACAAATATGGCCGATGCAACCCAAACGTGCTCCAATCTTAATTCTTCAATTACATTTATTAAGATTTATAACTTCGCCATAAAGATCATTAATAACGCTTGCTTACGTATCTATTGTTACTAAGAGCAGCCCCACGTAATTCATATCTCTGAGAGAAATAGGCAATACTCGTTTTTGAGGTAATTCAGAAAAGTACATAGGCGTATGAGCCAGTCAATTTTTTGTCACCAGTTAACAGTTATTTCACAGACGAGTAAGGAGATGCGCAACGCTACAATTTTAAGCGCTACCAAAAACATGGCGCTAAATCGTAGCGGCGAGTTTAGGAGTTAGGATTTTGTGATCATCGTCTCCGTCGATAACGCAGATCCCGTGGTAGCTCTATTCATGAATAGAGAACTATTTTCCTATGCTTGTACTTGTGTTAAGGGTTGTTTTTTGGGGCCACAGGGTGTAGCCCAAAAGTTGAATAGATTTGAAAATTGAAATTTATACCATGATATATTTTTATAATGCATAAAGCACAGTTTCCAAAGCAACTGAACTTCAAAGACATAAGAAAAGTATATGGGGGGGCGGGGGGCGGGGAGGCGTCAGAAAGGGTGGTCCGATTTAATTGCGACTAGGCGCTTTCGACAGCCCTTAAATAGCCCAAAAATGTGATGTATAATAAGTTGAGGTTACCATTACAGGTGAGTGAGAACGAAAGAGGTGGACCCACCTTGGATCCTGGCTAGGTCTACCACACTCGTCCTCATTCACCCACACCCGTTGGGCTATTTAAGGGCTGTCGAATGCGCCTAGTCGAAATTAAATCGGACCACTCTTTCTGAAGAAATCACCCAGAAACGAGTATGGTGAACCCAGGTATCGCTCTGGCTGGATCCAGCACACTCGTTCTCACTCGCCTATAATGATAACCTCAACTTATACGTTCGTGATCACGTTCAACTCGACTACCACGGGATACACATTATCGACGGAGACGATGATCACAAAATCCTACTCCTAAAGTCGCCGCTACCATTTAGCGCCATGTTTTTGGTATCGCGTAAAACCGTAGCGTTGTGCATCTCCCTACTCATCTCTGTTATTTCTCTGTCAATGCAATTCGTGGATCGTGTTCCTCTAGTTGGCCCACAAATGGCCATCGTTGTCAAAATACGAGCGATTTTGTTTAGGTTTCGCCTTATTTTGCTCCCTCGAGTGTTCAGTAGGACATAAATGATCGACGCATCATAGCGTCAGACCGTCCGATGTGAAATGTTCAAGTCAAACTTTAGTTAGCTCGGTTTAATAAGAAAAAATGCTGCGATTTCTATCGCGTCGGCGGGGACGCAGTCTTGGCGGACAGACTGCTTCGTCCCAAATCAAGAATCAACGGCTGCTCAGCAACAAAAATGTTGTTCAGTGTCGCGTTGTTCTCCTCGATGGAACAGATTTACCAATTGAACTTTCTGTAAGTTTTTGGAGCATCGGTGTAAATGCAGGCCTTATCTTTTACTTCTTTCGCTTATATCTTTCTATATTTAAGACTAATACAGTTTAAATATTGTTTCGAATAGCTTTAGATTCATTATCAAAGTATGTTGTTATATTCTGTTACAGAAAAAGGCTTTGGCCAGTGACTTGTACGAACAAGTCTTTTATAGCCTGGATCTCATTGAAAAGGATTATTTTGGTTTACAGTATACAGATAGTAATAATGTTCAACATTGGCTTGATCCTACCAAACCAATTAAGAAGCAAGTTAAAAGTACATACCATTTGTATGCTTGCTTTTGTCATACGATACTGTATAATGTATACAGATTTTAATACTGAATTTCAATTTAGTTGGGCCACCATACACTCTGAGGCTAAAAGTGAAGTTCTATTCATCCGAGCCAAATACACTGAGAGAAGAATTGACACGCTATCAATTCTTCTTGCAATTAAAACAGGATGTTCTTGAAGGAAGATTGCACTGTCCTCATCCCGTTGCTGTCCAGTTGGCAGCACTGGCTTTGCAATGTAAGAAAAACTTATGAATCAACAAAAACGATTAACAGATTTACAATGCGGGTCCACAGGGAGAAAACTAATTGTTCTAACATCTTATCATATTGTTTTCGTTATTTCTTTTGATTTGCAGCCGAGTTGGGTGATTATGATCCTTCTACACACAGTGCAGCAACTGTATCTGAATTCCGATTCGTACCTGGCCAAACGGAGCAGATGGAGCTAGAAATTCTTGAAGAGTATATCAAGTGCTCTGGTCTGAGTCCTGCGCAAGCAGAATCTGCCTATCTTTCAAAGGCCAAATGGTTGGATATGTACGGTGTAGATATGCATACGGTCCTGGGCAAGGATGCCTGCGAATATTCATTAGGACTTACTCCAACCGGTATCCTCGTCTTCGAAGGAACTCAAAAAATTGGTTTATTCTTCTGGCCGAAGATCGGACGCTTGGACTTTAAGAAGAAGAAACTTACGCTCGTTGTTGTCGAGGAAGATGACGAAGGGCGTGGAGAGCAGGAGCACACCTTCGTCTTTCGTCTGGTCAATGAGAAGGCCTGCAAGCATTTATGGAAGTGTGCCGTAGAACATCATGCCTTCTTCAGATTACGAGCACCTGTAAAAGGTGCCAGCGGTAGACAGAACTTCTTCAGGATGGGTTCTCGCTTCCGATACTCGGGTAAGACAGAATTTCAAACGACGCAGCTGAACAGAGCTCGGAGAACCGTACAATTTGAAAGAAGACCAAGCCAACGTTATGCCAGAAGACAAAGTCACGTTCTCAGAGAGCGGCAAAGGCAAACCGACGTCCCTCAAACATCGAATACAACTGCCACGACAACAACCACTACAACAACTACCGGTAAATTTAAATTACTATGGTGCCGCAACAAAACCTTATGCCTGTTCACGAAACAGTATTTAATTTTTTTGTTGTATTTTCTCAGCAGATGAAGAAACTTTGCAGCGTCAGCCAAGCCGATGCAGTACAAAGTCCTCGGATTCGGGTAGCGTTCAAGGCGCATCTTCACCACTGGTGGACTCCCTATTGAAGAGTTTAGCAAAGGATCAGCAACCACCAGAACCGAGAAATCAGACAGCCGTTTCAACTTCAGAGAAAGAAGTAGAACCAGTCAAACCGAGTCTTATTGGAGAATCATTAGCTTGTTCCACTCAGCTCGTACCGAATAATCAGGTCGGTGGTGCAGGGTCTCTTCCGCCCAGGACACCGATTCCTCCGGAATCCTTAAAGTGCAATATCCTCAAAGCGAAGACCCTAGAACTCGGAAAAAATTCTAATCTTGTATCCGTTACTCCGGCTGACAATGCTTCGAGTCTCCTCAACGACAAGAATCAACATTCAGATGCTGCTGCAACCATTGTTTCCGTGGTAAGTCTATCGTTCATCAATGAAAATTTCATATTAATAATAAATATAGTGAGTTTACTTGGTATAATCATTAAGGCGTTCCTGTTTTGTCGTTTGATTTTTCTCAATGTTTGTTCGTATCTGTATAAAATTTTGCATAGAATAAGACAAAGGCAAAAGAAAATTTGTTGTTTTTGTTGTGCCACGTTTTTGTAAATGAAAACATATTTATGTTTTAAAAACGTAAAAATCCTGTGCGTTTTTATGCCGCTAACGTTGCTTACGTCGCTTAATTCGCTTAAGTTGCTTAAATTGCTTGTACGTCAGGGTGGAGACAAGCTGACTCTATCCGTGAGTGGATCATCGGCGACCTCGAAACCAGCAACAGACGACTCAGTGACAGTTACCCATTTCTCTCTGGACAGTTGGGGTCAGATCGAACAGAAGACTACGGGACTAAGTCCCAAGGTATCGAACAATCAATCCCAGGCCCAAACTCAACCACAATCCACAGTCCAAGCTCCACCTCAGACCCCTAATCAATCTCAGAATCCTTTCAATCCTTTCACCAACGTCGAAATGACGACCGTCGAGGAGCGCCGGAAGGACGAAGAAGAAGCCAAGAAAAACACGAATCCCTTTATCGATTCGAATCCGTTCCTAGGACTCTTGAATCCTTTCAAAGATGAACAGCCTTCTCCGGAAAGGAAGACAGAACCTGAGAAGCCTAAAACCGGGGCGAGGATTGTGAAGACTGAAGAGATACAAACTACCACGACTACCGTGCACAAGGTGAGAATTTGTTGCTTGCTGGCTCGCTCGTGTTTCTTGGACCGTTGGTTTTCGTTTCGTTTTCCATTTTCTTCATCCATGCTGAAAGTAATTCTTCAATAACGATGCGTTCTGTCACCTTTAACAAATTCTAGTACCGATTTCCCTCTGAAGTCTTCTTCAGGAATTTATGCCTTAAGAATCTTTTCTTTCAGGATGATGTTCCGGCTGCTTCGGATATCAGTCCTTGGCTCGTTGCTGAACCTTCACAATCCACATCGCAAACGCTTGCGAAGCAACACACTGTTATTACTCGTAAGACAGTAATCACTACGCAACTTTAAGCAGCCTATGAGAAACCACTGTGTGCGTGGAGATTTAGAATTTTATATATATACATCAAATTATATATATACTTGTCCCTTATACTATGAGATCATTCGTAGTGTCGAGTATCACCTCGTCGTAATAAGAAATTGCTTGCAGACATCGTTTAGCGAATTCTGATGAGTTGTTTTCACACGATATAATTAAAGTCAAATAAATTCAATTGGATGATAATAAATGACATGCTCAGCCCACACTACGAATAATCTCTGACAGGAATCTCTATGAAACCACAGTTTCGTGAAGCTGCATTGTAGTAGATCGCCATGCAATGTAGCAGCCGATCTTCCCTTTTATTTTTCCATATTAAAATGGAAACGAGCCTATTTACACAGACTGAAATCGAATATTGATTATCGACGTGCTGTGCAATGACTTTGGACCCAACGATAACAAAAAAAAAAGAGCAGTGAAACCTGTGAAAGTCCATCGATTCAACAAAAAGTATTTTACAAAATGTTTGTCAGAATTTGCCAACTTCTCAGGTTTACCTATATATTCATTCTTGTCATTACACTCACGTATACTTAAAGGCAAGCTTGTACTTGATATTTTTGATACTATAACATTGTGTGAATGTAATATTTGCACTCAAAGAAAGACAAGGATAATTTGAGATAACATTTATGAACAGTCTTTTGAAATGTCTCAGAGTCTTTGTACTTCTTGCATATAGGCAGCATTAGTGTCTACTTGGAATTTTATGTATTATTTACTTTTTCACATTCCTCTGGAGGAACAGGGACCTATATTGTATTAGTAATTAAGTTATGTGAGATAATGCAGGATTTTCAACATGACTTTTCATGTACAATACAAAGAACGTACCTCGTTTTCAGTGGAATATATGTCTACAGGTGAATTAGTATTGGAAATAGATTCAATGACGATGGGAACTAGTTCTAAATATTATAGGGAGACTTAATACAAAGTGTACTTCGATCTGTGCAAATCTTTTTTACATTGTTGAAAACCCTGTATAAGTGCTGATGATATACTACACGACATACACGTTTACACATTAATATGTATATTATTTAGGAAAACCCCTAATGTATTCCGTCCCAAGATCATAAATACATATATATATACAATGTTATTAATGTATCTAGATTATGGAATCCTACTATGCTACATCAAATCTACGTATACATATTGTATTACACATTGTAAAGACGTGCCTTTTGCATTATATTAATTGAATTATTAATTCAATTATCAATGTTCAACAACACATGATTCGATGGAAATGACTGATGGACACGTGTCTTCCAAATATGAAATTAAATCTTCAAAGATTCAATTGACCGTCACACTTGTTGCCAAAAAGTGAAAACAAAAAACAAATAAGATTGAAAGACCTTTCTCAACAATGCGTAGGTGATCATGTTTATCTGGCCATTTTCCAATAGAATCAGAGATTTGCCTGAAGTCCTTTCCACATATTTTTAAACAACTGTTATATCTCTTGAACAAAGAAAAATGATAGACAATGCTAATGTTTTTTATTAGACTATAATAAACTATCATAATATACTTTGGCATGTACATTCCATGATATTCTAACGAATCAGTAAATAAAGTATGCAATATTAAACGTTGTAACTTTAAGAAACGTTTAAAGGAACAGACTATTGAATTTACCCATATTTTATCCTCCTCAATGCTGTAATCAATTGTTAAACTGTAATAGGGTGAATTTTTATAGTTGAATAATTCAACGAATCGTTGAATTTTCTTTAAAATATTGATACGTATTTTCATCTGCTGCTTGTCGGCCAAACTTGACTTGAATAGAAAAAGAAACGGTCAGTTTTGAATCGCATTGTCCAGCATTGTCCTTTCCTTTCTTTAATGGCGACAAGATTGACTCATTAGACTGAGCGAAAATGGATTCTACGGATTCGGTTGTGACTTGTCCTTACAATAAAAATCACCGTATTGCAAGGAGTCGTATTCAGAAACACATTGTCAAGTGTCAACAGGTGTGCATAGCTTTTATTCTTACAAGTATTTTGAGAAAGGCTTGTTTCAAAATCCTAGCACCACATGGTCACGTTTTTATTTATATTATATTAGATATTTAGTAGGGAAGTTGTTTTTATATTTACAGAATTATCCTGAAGATTATCTGGAAATTTGTCCTTATAATGCAACCCATCGATTCTTTCGACATGAGATGCCAGACCATATGGAGAAGTGTCCAATGCGATGTTTTCTGCATCTTGAATTGCATCAACGTTTGTGTTCATTATTTATTTATAATATATATTTTTGTCTGGTGATAATCATTTAATTTTGCATGTTTAGGCACTCGCTCTCATGGATATGTCGAACGTACTCCTGTAGTACAACCAGAGTTACAAATTGAATGTGATGAAAGTTGGGATGGAGATGATGATGTTGGAGATTGGCAGAGTGAAACTAATCATAGTGTTCATTCAGAACGATACAAGTATAATCAACAACCTGTCAATACTCCTTTGGCAAATGGTTACGGATCAAAATATTTGTAAGTATTATATGACTTACATAATTGAGAAGCTATCTTAACGCAGAGATTGTAAAATTTTAACTATGTTAGGAAAAGTGATTCAACAGAGCTGACCATGCGAGAACCTCGTGGTTTGGCTGAAGCTGAAATGATCGACATGGACTCCGCTGTCGAAGATGTAGAATCAGTCGTGAGCGTAATGGCAATCGGTCGTGGTTCTGCATCTCGTAGGGCACGCGAATCGCTGACAAAGAGACCTGGATTAGGTAGAGGAAGTTCCATCGACAATTGAACAGTTTCTTTCACGTACCGTTACACCGTTAATCTATCTAATGTAATCTTAAAATATCCTACGTCAAAGAAATTTACTTTTATAGATTTTTGACAATAAAGAAACACTTGTAATTGACAATAGTCCTTATGAAGTTTGATTACTATCTGTATAGTTAATGTTTCATGTCTATTGAATAGATACACGGTCCTTTGAGTGTTTTTATTTCTCAAAATGAAAATGACATCGTAATAATAATTAATTACTTTAACTACAATTATATCTGCGATTCTATAAATAATATTAGCTTTAATTCCTCGAATAATTCAGCTTGCTCGACGGCGTTTCTCGTTACTTTTTTTCTCGCTGTTTTCTTATACACGTCGATTTTGTATCAATTAATGTAAATGTGAAGCGACCATCGCGCAGTTTTGTCGATTTTAAGGAATAATATATACAGATAATTGTAATGTATTTTTTTTTTTTTTTCAATCTCTATAAGTCCTTCTGTCGTGTTCGAGCGATTCGCATTGAATTTCATCCAACATTCAACCAATTCATTTGTATGTTATTACAATTCGATTCGGAAACTATATACAATTGGCGCGTGAGTAGTGTCTTTTTATTTCCATATAAATGGGATTCGGTCCCACCCACAAACGAGAGATCCTCTTCTTGTCGTAAAGAAAACTTATTACAATTTCACAAGGATTTCTTTAGCGATTCACATACACTGGCACGACGTTATATCACAATGTCAAGAAGAAGCGAATGTCAATCAGCGACTTGCTACCGAAAATAAGCAACGTAAGTTACCAGAAGCGGCTCTAAGAGAAACAGAAGAAAAGGATAAACGTAAAAAGTATCTGGCTTGTGAAAAGGAAGCTGTGAAATTTCTCATTTCATGCGAAGACGATCCATTTCTGATAAATGCAATTCCTGCTCGTCACGACGTTCATTTGCCAGGATCAACGCGACATCAGCTTCTGCAAATTGTCTGGTCATTTGGCATCCGTCGCAAGGAAGACCCAGGCGATTCCGCGTACGTATAAATGTGCTAATAATAAAAGATAATGAACGAGGAGGGTTCATGAAAATTTGGAAGTTTCGCGCGAGAAATGCCATGATTGCATTGTCCAGGAATCCAAGAATCCAGGTGACCGTTATTAAAGACAAGAAAAAATAAGCGAGTAAAAAGGAAAACAAAAAAAATGGACGCGAAAGTTGAAAGAACGCGTGGAAGTCGAGCCAGGTCGGTTGGAAGAATTATCAAGGAAGCGTATTAAGGACGCTATGATAACTTTTGAAACGTGGAGGGGGGGAAAAAAAAAGAGAAAAAATATGTGTCGGTGTCTTCTTATCACAATAGACGCAAGAACATTTTCTCTCGTTCTTTTGTTTTCTTCTCTCTTACGTTCCTCCCTCCCAACTTCGCGTCCCACCATTCTTATGTACATTAACGAGTTGCTTATATATCGCGTGCTCGGAGTTAATATTGGCAGTTCCCTAGCTGCAGTCTGTCGATCATTTATTATTGTATAAAAACTGTAAATTTATTGAGCGCAATTGTTGCACAATAGCGAGATCATTGCACTGCGTTCATCCACCGCACGCGCCTCTCATTATTATATTCCGTACCGCTTTAGCACAGTGCGGTACGCATTTCGCAAAATTATCATATCTTCATATATCATTTTTGCTCTTCGCTTTGTTTTCTATTTCCTTTTCTCTCCTTCTCTCTCGCTCTTAATTCATCCAATTCTCACAAATTCACACGATATTCCTTCCATACACTCATACACACACACACACATATTTATTCCACGAACTTTTCACTCTTGTCCGGTCTCAGTTCGCTGCCGCAAGTCTTTTTTTTCGTATTGAATATAGTTTGTCACATCCAATATGCGTTCTGTTATTTCATTTCGATTTCGTACTTTGATACGTTATTATCACTTAGCACCACTTATATGTTTGCGGATTTTTTCTTCTGCTGCTTCCACGCGGAAATCCTCTCTTTGAGGTCCAGCACTACAAGTGAAAGAGATAATAAAAGCCATGATAGAAGAATTTCGAAGACCTTATCACCTTGGTAGGTGGTACTCACCAGGAGTGAGCATATCCTCGCTGAGGGGCTGCCGACTGAAAGGGTCTGTAGCACTATTCAATAAATGGCGCACAATGACAGCCCTGTCCATCACGATACCCGAGGGAAGCTTAACCGGTTCCTCCATGAGCGTGTCCATTAAGGGATCCCGGAATTCCTCAGGTGCATCCCCGTAATCCTCGTCTCGAGCGCGATTGTCTCGCGCGATCACTGCCGCACGTTCAGCAAGAGCCATGAAGCGTTCGATCTCCGTGGTTGTCTTGATATTGGAACGTTCCAGTCGGTTGGCTGCGTCTGTGAAGAGCTCCTTACAGAAGGAACGCTGAAAGAGAGAGAATGAGTGTCCAGGAGACTGATTTCTGGATGATCATTTCAATTTCGCGTACGTACTTCATCGCTTGCCAATGCCGCAGCGAAGTTATCACAGTCAAGATGCAAATAAATGTCGACCAACTGACTGAGCAAGGTCCTTGGCTCCCATCCGTACTTCTGAGGCTTTCTCACTTTGAGATTCTTGCACTTGGGACCGCAAAGCTGCTGCAAGTTGAAGTTCAACATGGCGCTGAGACGACCAACGAGCTCTGGCCTTAGGAAGGGCTCAGTGATGTCGACCGTCAAGTAATGAAACATGGACACCGTCTCCTTGGCCAGGGTCAAGTACGAGCGAGCCTGCCTTTCGTCAGCAGTCAACTGTCTAGATCTGGACTGCTGCTGTTCCTGGGACAGGGCTGACCAGGTACTCACGTCCCACATCAGTTCCTGTACCTCGTGAATTCTTTTGAGGGACTCGAGACTCTCGTCCAGGAGGAAGGTCGTGTCGTTCATTAGCATGTTGATGAACTTGACGAATTGCTTGCCATTATTGCTCTCGTTGACAATGGATGCTCGATGAACTGGACTGTCCCACATGGATTTGAGTATCAGACTGATGTGATAGCGAATTGAGAATTTATCATAGAATTCTGAGCTCGATCCTGTCGTTTCTACGTCCGTGTAGAATTTCATCAAGTAAGATGCAAGCAAAGTCTTCGATATTGGATGAGACATCACCTGCTCGTGTAGAGTCTTTGTTCTTCCCTGCAAAATGAAAAGTCACAGATGGGTTATATGCCTGGGAGCAGCTTCGTCTACCAGAGAAATCGTACGTCGCACTGCTGGAACTTGGCCAATATTAGTGTTTACATCGTAGACTTTGAGCTTTTCGCGGAAGGTACGATTGATATTTTTGGAAGACAGTGTCGACGCACTCTCCTCTTCGTAGGCGCATGACTTGAAATTCTTAGCCAGAATAACAAAACAGACCTGAACGCTGGGATTTATGACGTAGAGAACCTCGATGATCTTAGCGATGAGGTATGGATTACGAATACAGTGCGGCGTACATATCACAACGAGCAACCAGGTGATCAGAGAATTGTCCATATTGTTCGCCACTACGCCAGGATTAAATCTGCATGGAAGCAATATATTTAAACATGAATGACCGTTCCGTTTCCTATGCCTTTCAGTCTCAAGAATAGAAATTGAAACGCAGCAGTGAAACTTTCATGAGATATACTGATTTAGTTGAGCAACCAGTGGGATAATAAAAATACATTTTTGGGACTGAAAGGCGACACATGAAGATATACTTACTGAAGTGCGAACAACAGAAATTCGGCAATGTCTTCAACATACCACTCGGGCAGGGCAGTGAATTTGTTAGGTACATTTTGCGACAATGGTAGTTCAGGAAGTTGATTACCAGGTGACGTCTGAGTAAGAAGACTCAAGAGGACTTCGGCAACCGATGTATAAAAGTGTAAGGAGCGTCTTAGCAAAACCGGATCGATGAGACCAGCATCGGCGCAAGCCTTGGATTTCCCGAGTCTCTTCAATTGCTGCTTCCATCGTTTGATCAGTTCTTTGTTCTGTCCAGCAAAGGGCGCATCCTTCCATTGAGGTTCCGTCATCTGCAGGTCATCCACCATCTTCTGGAGTTCCCGTATCGCTCGCAACCTTCGTTGGTATTTCTGCAATGCCGGCAAAAGAGCAACGTGATGGCAGTGTAACGTGAGGAACCAACATTGCGTCGGGAACTTCGCCTCGGTCCACTTATAATTGCTTTCAAGTTCCTTGATCCACTCGGCAACCTCCTGAGAACTTAATTTGAGCCTGGTGTCGTTTTTAATCTCAACAAAGCTAGAGGGATGAAAGGGGTACAGAGTGTCTACAGTGTCCAGTTTTATCTTCACCGAAAGCATTTGCAGCACTGATAGTAAATTCAGCATGAAACCGTCGCCGGCCAAGGCGAATTCCTCGGTCTGAATTTGGGCGCGTTTCTCATTGTGTCTCAAGAGAGCAGCCAAATAGGCCAGCGTAGCTTCGCGACAATTACTGTTGGCCAAAATGGCATGGAGCATCTTGTGAAGCGAAGTCCTGGTACTTTCTAGCTCCTGCTGAAGAGTCAAATTCATCGATTTGTCCGTCGATGGATTACCGCTGAAAAACTTTTCAGCGACTTTCGGTTGATCTTCAGCGAATACCGAGACTGAGAGGAATGGACCTAAGAAGGATGTTCGTGCCAGCTCCCGACCAACTGCTGTCGTCATGACGTCTGGCAAAAATTGGACCTGATGAGTAATCAGACGGCATATTGGACGTAAATTTCCACTGGGACCGCAGCGAATCTCTATGAGCTCCTCCAGAGCTTCGATAGGTCTGCGATGTGTGTTTCCCACGAGACTACCTTGTTGCATCGACAAGTAAAGTCCTTGTAGGAGTGGGGTGAATATCTTGTTGAATGTGTGTGGATTGGAGTGAGTCCTGGCTACGAGCTCGTGCAGGAAACCACGAGGAAGCTCCTGGGAAAGTACTGGATACAACAGTGGACTCGTTGAGTTAATGGAATTCGAGGTTTCGTACACGCCTATCAATCCTTGAAGAACCAAACTTGCATGTTGCACGCATTGGGCACGTAGTACGGCGAGAACTTCGGACAATGGCGGTACGCTTGATCTCTGTAATAAGAATTAATATATTAAGCTTTGTCCATTTTTCGTGGTAAAAGCGTGCCATTATTAAATTTGGCCGACCTTCGGGTGATTTCTCTCCTCTATTGCGACTCGGGAATAGCAGTCTAGCAAATAAACGAGACTTCGGGGTTGTGAGGTTTTTCCACTTGAAACAGGAAGTGCTGCTAAGGGACACGACGGCAAAGTCACAACAGGACTGAGCAATGGACTAGCTTGACTGTTTGGACTGTCTTCTCTGTCCGAAGAAACATCCATGTTAATTTCTTTCAGCGGATCTTCACCGCGTGAAAACATACAAAGAACTTCCATCAGTGCCAAATTCGCTATGTCTGAGACATCCACCAGTTGATGCTCGAGTGCATTAGCTGCTGTTTGTGGGAGAAATATATTCCCTTCGGTGGACTCTTTCCAAGAGACACAAAGTACTCGCGACACTATTGCATGAATCTGTTCTACTGTCACTTCAGTACTAGAGCTGGTTGTGCGCGATCTAACTGGATCTTTTCTATCTGATTCTTCAACCTCCATATTTTCAATGCCAGAATCAACATCAACGCCAGATGTGTTACATTGCTTTTCACTATTGTCTGGCTGTTCAACTTCCATAGGGGCACTGGCCTGCGGCTGTTGTATTGGTGGAGACATTATAGATCCTGCTAAAATTTTGGATGGGCCAGGAGTACTAGGTGACTCTTGTTCAGCGGTAGAACTGCCCTTAGAACCAGCAGTGTCAAAGCCTGCAAGCCTGGCTAATCGCCTTCTTCTCATCTGAAAATCAATTACCTCGTGACATACATTTTAACATCGCAACAAACATATAAATTTAAAATCGGATCACAAGATTAGATAGCCAATACCAACATAATACTCGTGCTTAAGATAATAAGAAGAGCATTAAGTCAAGCCTAATAACATGGATAGGAAAATTATTTTTAAAGTCAATAGATATCGTTCAAGAGCCTCAAAGTTTAGTGTATCAGATTCAATGATGTAATAAATGTTTTTTTAACAAAAATAAGATATTGATGCATAAAGATTAAAACAGTATTCCCAATGAAGTTGGAAAATTCGTCAGGGAAATTGAGTACGAGCTCCGTTACATAATTTGAACTGAAAAAGAGAGTCTAGAGTATGAAGAGAAGTAAAAGTTCGAAAGCAGTCCATTGTCTCTTGTTCCGGAATTCCGTACGTTCCGCCAAGTCAGTATTAATTCGCTTTGCATAAATGAGACGCGTGAACGCGGTCCGTCGAAACGGCCTGAGTAGAATGACGAGGAGGAGATGGTGGAGAAAGAGAGGCAGGCTACGACAGAAAGACCGTGCAGGTAAAAGAGAAAAGAAGGATCACCTCCTCCTGGCTGAGTTCGCTCATGGCGATCGGAGTAGATCTTCCCTGTTCTGCTTTCTTCCTCTTGGCCCGTTCCTCTGCTCGACACAACTCGATTTTCGGTTACTCGACAATAACGGGAAAAATCGACGATCCTCGTGTTCGTGGCCGAGATGTGTCAGAAATTTGGACAGTCACTCCACATCTGTTTGGGGTTTGGACGTGAGAGCAGCGATCTCACGCCGAGTCACGGGTAATCACTGCCAGGCTGCGTCGATTCTTCAAAACAGCTGAGCAACCAACAGCACTACTGTGGCGCCATCTGTGCGCTTCCCTTACGAAAACGGCAATCTGGATCAAGAACAGCAGCGCTCTCTGGCGGCTGATTCCACAGTGTTCAACCGCGAATGACAAGTCATGGGTAATATCATGAAGACTAGAGTCCTTCCTTCCTTTCCTTATGGCTGACTCCTCAAATGAGGAGATGTGCCAGATGAAGACTGGAGTAAAGGAGGCCGACCGCAACAAAGATGAGTAGGGGGATGCCCAACGCTATGTACGGTTATATGCGATACCAAAAACATGGCGCTAAATCGTAGCGGCGAGACCAGGAGTAGAATTTTGTGATCATCGCCTCCGTCGATAATGCAGATCCCGTCGTAGCCGACCTGAACGTGATCATGAACGTATAGCTTGCCGGGCGGAGGTTCTTCGCCACATTCTCCTGGGATACGCATTATCGACGGAGGCGATGATCACAAAATCTTACTTCCGGACTCGCTGATACGATTTAGCGCCATGCTGTTGATATCGCCTAAAACCATGGCGTTGTGAATCTCCCTGTTCATCTCTGATATTTTTAAAGGAATGGCAGCTCGGTTCACCATGAATTATCTGCGGATTTCATTTGCAAATCTTGATTTTATAAACTATAAAACTTAAAATGATATTCCAACTGAGGTCAGTAATGCAAATTCAAAGAATATTAATAAATTAATATTATTAACTCAGAACAGACACGTTGATATAACAAATATACCAATAACATTATAATATACTTGAGACCTGTTACGATACGATGGTTAATGTAGACAGACGCGGGCCCTAGTCTAGCTCTTAAACGTATAAATGAAGAAAACAATTCGTGTTATTTACAGTACAATATCAAGAAATATCGGTAAACTAAAATTTTTCAATTTATCATAGAATGGTGGATAGATGGGAGATAGGATGAATGTCGGAAAGGAATAGGGGATGGGCTTAGATAAATATGAATAATAATAGTAACAGTAATAATAATAATATAGGCGTATTGTACAAAGACAAAGCTCTTAGGGACAAGTGCAAATTCACTTTTGCGCCTCGGATCTCTCTTACAATTATTATGTAATATTTTAACGCAAAGGTCTCGTCCTCGTAAACGTATAGAAAATCCAGTAGTGGCCTTTCTTACTGCCGTCATAGAAAAAAGCACAAACGAAGACTAGTTGAGGCGTTACTTTAGAGATACGCGACACCGACGTTATTGTCCAATTACGTTTAAGTACGAGATACAAATGTAATTAATGTAATGTAATTGTAATTATAGTATGAACGATTGGCGCCACTTTTTTCTGCACTATTGTCTCTTCGCGTACTTTAAAGAGTACAAAGAAAATTGAATGCGTGTAAAAGTCTCGCAATTCGTTATCTGTTCTTCGGCAATGTAGCTGGTGCGACGACGAATCTAATTATTTCTGAAGACCTACAAAGTCTGGCTGAGCGATTAGACGCGGGAAAAAATTAAATAGTCGCATGTTACTCGAAATGGATACAGAGGCGTGAACTGTTAAGTTGACCCTCCCAGGGCTTTCTTGACGTCATGGATTGTGAATGAAAATTCAAAAAATAAGAAAAAAACAAGAATGTAACTTTGGCTATTTCGATGATATGAACGATATGTTATTCTCGGATAGGCTTAAAGTACGTTGACGAGAATCAACAAGTAGAGTAACGAATAAAAAATACTTTACGCTCCTGCTTCCGTCTTTGATCGATAAAAGATACCTCTTGTCCGCGTTAATGACGCATTGCCTACATAATCGTGTTCACATGTGAATTTTTGCGCTACTATATGATAGGACTGTAGAAAATATTCGAAGCTGTTATATCATTTAAAAAAAAAAAAAACATGGTTGCTGCTTGTTCTTTTAAGTTCTAGCCTCTCATGATCCTCCTGCTTTTCTTAGAATGTTTTTGTCAGGATGAAACTGAATAATTGTATTGAGATTTATATGCATAGATTCTCGACAATAATCGAACGGGCAAATAAACAATCCAAGCGTAGCTGCCGAGCTGTCGAGTCTTAGGAAAATCCCTGGTTTCTTTTTGAATCTCATTTTGATTACAAGTAAGGAAGGGGGTCAGCTAGTAAGCATACGATAACGTATAAAATTCCGAGAAACATATTAAGTCTTGCAGTTTGCTTGGGCACACTTTGTATCTTCTTTGGGCTGCGGAAGAGCTTTTCTATCCTGAAGGCAGCAGGTAGCGTAACTAGAGGTAAGAGAAACCATACCGAATACCTGAGGGCTAGTACGACAAATGTAATGTAAGGTGTGAAGAGAAGAAAAGCATAAAGAACGTGAGAGGCTGTGTGTCCTATAAGAATAGCTAGAGTTACGATTCCAGCACGTTTGTCGCTCTCTAAGTCTCTGGTATTGTTACTATGAAGGATGGCTTCGGTGTTTAATGCCAGGGGTATAGCGTAGTACATAGTGCCCCAGAGGACATAGCCAGTCTGTGCCATAAAAGCGAATAACACAGAAATGGGCCCAAATATCACTAGAATCAGTACATCACCTAAGGCAATATACTTCAGTCCAATTCCTCCAGTGTATAAAAATGAAGATGAGAGTCCTCCAAAATAAACCAAGGCCAAGTGCTCCATTTTTGCTGGCGAAATAGCAGCCAGCACAATGAAGCCAAAACATCCAGCAGCGTAGAGTAGTGCACCCAAGGAAACTAGCTCATCCTTCGAAAGTAGTTGATCCACAAGGATCCGGTCATCACTCTTGCGACTGTCTACACCTTTGACATAGTCAAAGTATGTGTTTACTACATTACCCGCGCCATGGACGCACAACACTGTGTATAATGTCAACACAAAGGAGATCGAGCTAAAGCTGCTCAAGCCGATCAATCTGTATGCCAATGCCGAACCCAAAAGTGTTGGCATTAGTGATGCACTCAAAGACCATGGTCGCACTGCCAGAAAATATGAGGACAGCTTCATCAACGGTGAGTTCAATGTTAATGAACTGCTCGACAGCTTGCTGCTCTCAGCTTCTCCTGTACTGCACTGTACTCCATTTGATATCATGGCCATTTTAATGAGCTTAAACAAAAATTTAACATTTACTGTCAACATGCATTGAAAATTTGATATATGCAGTTTGCAAATGAAGTTACCTTAATTGTTATAAATGTATTGGAGGATATTTCACATTTTAAAAAATGTGTGAAAATGCATGGCAAGGACATACATTTTTATAACATATGACAATTTAATTTACCGTTAATTCTTCTCGGAGAACAGCAAGCCAACGAGCAAGCGAACGTGTAAGACACTGGCAGAAAGATGAAGAGACAAATCAGGTTAGGACAGTCTCCATATTTCTCAGACGAGGCGCTCGTTTTTCAAAGACATCAGCAGCGCTTGGGAGATGTGTCAGGTTTTTAAATTTGTCGATCGTTTAGTTCCTTGACATTTTGCTTGTCAATTTAATTGAAATTAAGAGCCCGTGCGTGTCTACACGAGCAATAGATTGGTGACGTGTTTTCAACGATTTGTAGGTAGCGCCACCTCTTGTAGTCTTAGGAGAAAACTTAATCCAGTCTCACTTTTGACATTTCTTGAAGCATATGAACTAACACTAGTTCAATCACAAAGAATTATTACTCTCATTACAGGTTCAAAACATGGCTTATAGAATTGTCAAATTTTAAATTTATCAGTTGATTCATTTTTACTTCACAGTTCGAGCAAATAGTATCGTTCAAATGTTGTCATTTGGTTTGACATTAAATACCGGTTATCACGTGATCACTCGACACTACTGCCACCTGCCAGTCATGGAAGGAAATGTACAAAACTGTACAACAATATAATTTTCAAACACTAAAATTAATTTATTGTAAAGCAATAGAATACGTTTCTTATGTTAAATAGGATCTATAATATCTTAAATAATTGATAATTATATCAATAATTCTTATCAACTTCAAATATAACTATAACAACAGGAAACCCATGCTTCGATTTGAGCAAATTTTATTTGCTCTGGTGGCGCCACCATTTAATGAACTACAGTGACTATGGGGACAAGCTTCCGGTCGTATTGCCATTTATCAAGTCGCTTCTTCTGCTGGTGCGTCGCTAGCAGTCATTACTTTACCTGACTTTAGCGCGGTTGCTGTATTTCCGTGAAACTTCGCAGATTCTAGATATTTCTACGAAGATCTCTCGTGCTAATACGTAATTTACTATATCTGCATCTACTAGAAAGTACTTTCCATTTGTCGACGACAAGTGTCTAGATCTGTTAGAGGAAATATCTTCTAAAAAAATGTCCCTTTTCGGATCCCTTATGGGCGATTTCGAAGACGACCCCATTTTTGGGTAAGTGTTCTACTACATTCGATATAGATTCGATTTGCTCCAACTTTTGATTAGTTGTTAAACTTCTTAACTTTATATTAACAATCCTCTTTTGGCATTGTTGTCTATAATTTTAGCATGTGAAAAAGTTAGGTTCCTTAGAAACGAACTTCTATTTATAAAAAAGTTGAACGTCATTTGGAGTCTTCTCTTTGAATGCTATAATTTGAATCTATGCCATGTAATAGAAATTAAGAGCCTCAGGAAAGACCAGAGGGAGCAGCGTGTTGTATTTTGGATTGTGGTTTAAAAAGTATGATTACTCGAATCGAAATACTTTTATTCATTACATTTAAATAAACACTAATCTGTATACTTGCACTGAAAATTGTTTTTATGATTTCAGGTCTCATATGCGGTCTATGCGCCACATGAACAACATGATGAATTCACTGTTTGCTGATCCGTTTGGGATGATGGGAGGTGGAACACCTGCACTGACTAATGCACCTCATCGTGCACGTCACAATGATCTTCAGATGATGCCGTTTGGATTTCCACAAATGCCATCTTTCAACATGGGTCAAATTTTCACAGACTTTGTAAGTTACTTTTGTAATTTTCATAAATTTCTGGTTTTTCGATGCATTTCACAATCATTGTCATATTCTTATTTCAAATGATTATAGGATAACATGCCATCTGGTGAAAATTGTCACTCCTTTACAAGCAGATCAGTTGTAACAATGACAAGTGGACCTGATGGACGTCCACAAGTATATCAGGAATCTCGTTCAACAAGAACTGCACCTGGTGGTGTAAAAGAGACTAAGAAAACTGTATCTGATTCTCGCACTGGAACCAAAAAAATGGCAATTGGTCACCACATTGGGGAGAGAGCACACATCCGCGAAAGAGAACAAAATGTTCATAGCGGAAGTCAAGAGGAGCATGAGGAATTTATAAATCTGGAGGAAGGTTAGTATTTTACAGAATCTATTTGCATTTCAAAGCATAACAATGAACTGCTTTTAACCTTTATTTTATTTTGTGATCCTTAGAGGAAGCTGAAACTTTCGACAGAGAATGGGAAAATCGTGCAAGACGTGGGGCTGGAAGTATTCGTGAAGTGGATTATGGAACTCATGGAACATCTCATCACAGGAACCGCGCTGAAAATAATCAATTGGCACTACCAGCACCAACATCCAGGTAAATCACGATCACTCAATTATTTCCAAAGTAGATCTATTCCGTCCTACACGGTAAGACACTACTTCTCTTGCATTGATGGCAGCCATATAAAAAAAACCAGTACGTAATTAAATTTCAAAAAACTAAAACGATAGAACTTATATAGTCAATCCATATTCATCTTATTTATTATTCTACATGGGTGCAGCAGACGCAAGAAGCACGCAAGACATGGCTTTGCAAGAAAAGCCAAGAATAATTAGAAATCAGCAATGGCTAATTGGCATCCCAGTCTCACACTCAATCATATTTCCTCGTATGAACAATCCTAAAATAAAATCTTGCATGAATGGCCATTCTCTCTTTTCTACATAATAGTACAATACTCTAGTATAATCTCTCAGCACAATTAGCTATATTCATTCACTTAATCTATATAAATGCATAAATAAATATTTCAACAACAGTAGTCTCCGATAGTCTAAATTCAAAAACTCTACAATGGCATCAGCACAGTGTCGTGGATCGCTAGATTCTGAGCATCCTTAGAACTTGCATACCTAAATTAAATTTTCTGTTTCTTATTTTTCTCTTAATGTACCTTTTTTTATTTTATTTTTCATTTCTTTTTCTTCCTCTCTGTTTCTTTTATGTCACTGGTCTGGTCGTGGTATCGGTATACTTTATAACAGTCGACACTCGAATCGCTCAAAATGGTTGCCATCTCCAAGGCGAGCTATAAGAGCCTTGCAATCTGCTTCAAAATCTTATGGTCCCTCGTCGAATTCACGGTAAGTCCAATTTAAAAAAGAAAAAAAAAAAAAAACTCACGATACTTCTAACCATGATCTTATGAAACAGGATATATCTGTCCCAGAAAAAATCGTTCCGCGTCTAACCACAAAGAAATCAGCATCCCATATATTTATTCCCAGTAACATCAGTGATAAACCAAACGCTTGTCGCAATAATCTCACCGCTGCCTTATCACCTTAACATTAGACAAAATATAGAATTGCATCCCGATTAGCTGTCCATAATGAAATGTAAATGATCATTGACTGTCTTGCGTTGCTTATCAAATTCTAAGAACTTGTACGCGATATCTCAATAACTTGAAGTAATAATGGCAGTAAGCATTAATTTTCCATGAATCCAATCTTTATTTCGTCGATGTGTGACGCATGATTGACAACATCCTGACTAAACGTATAATTTTTTTATACTTTTGTTGAACGGACGCAAGAATTTCTCTAAAACAAGTCTAAAACTGTTGGTGGAATATCCTGTGTCTTATGTATTGCAGGTTTGGCCGCAAATATTAATAACATTAAAAAGCATAGTGTACACGACGGTGACGGTTGTGCAACGTAAGTACGTTGCGTTAAATTTTCTCGTTTCTTTTTTTTCTCTTTCTGGCTAAAAACGCTGCTTGACGTTTAAACTTGTAACGCTCGCGCCATAAACATACACAGACGCATCTTACCGAATAGTTTCCCGATCGTCGTCAAAATTTGAACCGATCAATAATATACCTATTTCTTGCATAAAGCGACTAGCTCGGATATAGATAAATTCTTCTAACGTAGAATTAAATTTCCGAGAGTTTTGGCGTATATTGACAGTTTGCTTGGTAGCTTTTTTTTTTTTTTAAATTCTTTTCGTTGTAATTTATCAATCCTCATCGTTCCTATTTTCAACGTCCACATTTCCACGTTCCGCCAATTACCATGCGTGTCGAAATTTAAAATTTTTCAAAATACATGGATTCGATTTAATTGATGATTCTCTGCCAACAATCATTCAGTGCATCATCGTTGTCAGGTTATCATGCTTGTTCCAGCACCTCTTTAATTAATCACGATAAGAACACCGAAATTCATATCAAATTTTCACGCGATGCATGACATTCATCAATACCCATGTAAATACCGATGAAAGTCCCATTCGATAAACGAAAAACAGTGTTCAGTAATTCACGTATAACGTACAAAGGTGGAAAAGAAAAGAAGAGAAATATTTCTTTAGTGTGACCTTTGTTTTCCCTTTCTATTCCTATTATTAGATCTGCTCCGGTAGCCGATGTGAAAGTAACGTCGTCCAGCACGTCGACCTCGTCATCGTCAGCAGTGCCGACCAGGACGTCCACTACGAGCCGCAAACGAGAACATACTCCAGATGTTGAGTCCAACAAGAAACGACACGTCGAATCTACTAAGGACGACTAAACGACAAAATTCTTTGACGAAACGAAAATGAAAGAAATATATCTTCGGCCAGGAATCAATGAAGAGTTTTGCAACTGGTAACTCCTTGCCCGAGGTTTTCCGTAAACAATAATTGTAGCTCGCTTTCTTCATCCGCCGACTTGTTCCCTGAAGTTGATGCGATGTCTCGGTAAAACGTCCTTTGAGTACAAAGGAAACTAAGTATTTTACGTCTCTGGACGACTGCCATGAATTTATGTACAAATTAATTGGTATCTTGTGTTTAATTTACCTGTGCGTCATATTATGTTGCGCGACGGCTAAAAAGCGATTCTAACCTTATTAACCAGTTCCGACCAAAAATTGACTTTACCGAGGATCCATCGTACGCAAAAAAAGCATATTAAGCGTCGTTGTATATCGTAATTATTCGTTTAATTAGCGCCAATATTAATTTACCAATTGTATGATTAATTGGAAGTTTTTTTTTTTTTTTTAAATCCACGTAAAACTCGTTCTTATTGTATTCGACGATTGTATCGGGTATTCTTAACCGCGATAGATGTTTATAAGCATCATAGGACATAGTTTCCTTCGTAGTAATTCTACAACAATAGTTTCTCAGAGTTACGAATCCTGCATAAGTATAGCGAGGCATGATAATGAAGGATGAACGAGAATTATTAATCTCACTCCAATAGTTATTAGTTTTTAAATGGGTACGAATGGGGGGACACGCAAGAACGTCAAAGAATAATTATTCTGGATAATATAGTTAATATTAGTAACGGAAGAATATTCGTATTCTTTGCTCATGCAACATTCTTATTATACAGACTGGCGTATTGTGATCTTGTGTGCCACAAAATGGACGCTATGGTTGTGTACCCAATATTAAATAATATAAAGGCTCTCTCTCTCTCTTTGTCGTGACTCAAAGATTCCTGATATTCGTCGGCGTGATTAAAAAGATCATTAGTCCATCTGACGTTGGTCTTGCTTGTATTTACATTGCGTCGACCGTATCGTAATAGTGTTTAAGGACTTTTTGCGTAATTCTGGCTGTGCCAAAATTACGTCTACGATATATTCTGAGATCATCAAACGTGGAAAAGGATTTTAGGGATTCTTTAGATTGGGACAGGAATTTCGCAATAATAAATATACTCTTTAAATTACGTCTCAAAGCTCATTCGCTACAATTTATTGAAATGAAAGATACAAAAGCGAAGGATAATTTAATCCATTATAAGTAATTTAGAGGCATAGTATTTTTTTCCCTGACATTCAATACGTAACAAGTAAAATCATTATAAGGAGTTAGATGAAATAAAAGCATATTATATCTCATGCCGATATTACTGATTCCCATTATTAAAAAAAAAGAACCCACTGTAAAGTGATAGTAAATAACAGCAATAAAGCTGTCGTCAAATTTTAAGGCCTTTGGTCAGAAGTCAACGGATTTTTGTTCGTCCGCCAACTCAGTCATTTTTTTTTTTTTTGGTTGAAACGCAAGTGAATAAGAAAAAGAAATTTGAACTAGAGAAATAATCTATACTCGATATTTGTTTTCTTCCCAATTAACTGATAAGCAATTCATAAATGAACCCAACCCAATACGAATTATTGACGCATAAAAAAGCAAAAATGCGACAGTGAAAAATAAAGTGAAGATAAAATAAGAGGAAAGCTGGCAAAATAAACGAAAAGACGACGTAGTAGCGTTGTTATCTCGGCACCACTGCTGATAGTGCGTCTTAGACTTCTGTTAATTGTCCTCCGCCAAGGTGTTGATTCTTGCGTTAATGGCCAGTAACTGTGCGATGAACGACGCGTCGCTCATCACGGTAGCCAACGCAGACAAGAAGCCTTTCAGATTCTCGCAGGTCATACCCAGCTGACGAGCACATTCAGTTATTACCGTGGCTTCCTCGTTTTCTAAATTCATCTGAAAAGCGTGTAAAAAGTTATAAAAACCCTTTTTCAAAGTCGATGGACTGATAAAGTTACTTATTAGTTGCTGCATATTCACCTTTGGCGAGCCACCGAACTTGCTGAAGGGCATCTTGACTCTCTTCTTTCCGTTTCCGGTCTGATGAAAAATCGTGAACATCTGCTCGTTCTTCAGATCCAGTGTAACCGTAAAATAAATACCGGCAGTGACGTGACCCTTGGTGTCGCGGGCCAACAATGTCCTGAAGTTGTAGACAAGATTTCTGCGCTCAGTCACGTCGATGGCAGTCAGGTAAGGCCTGGCCACGTAAATGAGTGCGACCTGGGTACGTTCCAGGGCTCCAGGTCGTGTTTCACGTTCGTGCCATTCGACATAGTCGGTGTCTTGGGTGCATAGAGAGTAATTGTACTCCTTCTTGCAGCTAGGCTCTTCGGATTGCGTAAACCATCCAGTGTGTGGATATAACTTGTCGGCCATTACTGTTATTACACGAGCTACATGGTAACCCGGATCGAGAAGTAGGACACCTCGACGTCCTGCGATTTCGATCTTCAAGCATACTAGCACGTGTTCCTTCTCGCCACTATCAGCAGCTGGTGGACCACCGACGTAACCAGCGATGTCTCCAATAGTCTGCAGAAGAAAAAAATTCATCAGTCCTTCCACTGCTCTACCCACGTCATTTCCCTTGAGCAAATCACTCTATAGGGTTACATACCTCCTCACAGGACACCAGGTAAAGGCCGTTCGCCATTCCAGGGAATCTCTTGTCGAGCGCGCAGAGTCTACGCAGAAGCTCAAAACCGAGACCCACGCAAGTGTGCTGCCCATGGATGATCAGAGGTTGGTACTTTCGATAGAACCTGTCCAGTGTGCTCTCTCCACTCGCCGCATAGTCTCTGTAAAGCCTGAATAACAAAAACGGTTCGTTAGCTATCTTTCTTTTGTAAACCATAATTTTGTGCTTTCTCTCTTTGACAAAATTACCTAAGGAAGTTGCCAACGGTATCATAGCGTTGCTCGCGCAGCAGTCGCTGTGTCTCAAGCTCAACGCTGCCTGCTAGTTCCTCATACTGTTCGACCGTATTTACGGTCAGGGCTGGTGACTCGTAGTGGGCCCATACCGGCAGGGGTAGCGGCACACCCCTGATCCAGGGCCCGCGTGCCTGGCCCCGTGGCTGGCACCACGTTTCTGCCGTCTCGAGTCAACTTGGCCATTCGCTACCCCAGCGGCCAACTGTCGGCACATAGCCGTGCTCATCCCTGCAGCTGCTTATCGGCTCCACAGGGCTCTCTCCGTGTTTTATACTCTTCTCTCGCTCTGAAATTACCAGTTTTATTAATTAGCATTTACAAAAAATTTATACTTTCATCTTGAGTATAAAATCTAATGGCTTTGGATTCTACGGATATATTCTAACCTCATCCAATATTCCATATCTTGATAGGATTTAATATCTGGAATTGATAACGTCATATCTTGATAGGATGTTAAAGATTTTCAGTGAATTTCTTTCATTGATTCTATATGTCTCATGACCACGAATAATGAATCTCAGCCTCGTGCGCCAAAATGGCGCACAACGCGTGGTGAATCAATACAAGACCAAATATGTTACGCGCCACGTGTCTAGCCATTTACCCCATTTAATATTATGACGCAACCTTTCCAACAGTATATGGATTAAAATGTCAGTACATTGTTCGAATGAGATGTAACGCGAAAGGAGAAAGGCCATGACATATTTAACGGTTTTCTTTAACCGTATTACAGTAGTACTCAGCTAGGTGAGAGGAATATTATTCTTGGATACACGACTGCTGGCTCTGATTAGAAAGAATGTCTAAGGCGTCCTAAACGAAATTTCTATAAAAATATATATCCAGAAATAAACCTAATGGTGTCCAAGTCTGAAGAGTTCGAGTTTGTTGTTTCAATAATAATTGCGCAGTAGCACACATATTGTATAAGGGTCAACGTATTATATTCGCGCCAGACGCTTTGTTTATTTACACGTGCATACGTCACTGTCACATATGTCAGTGAACGCACGTAATTATAGAATGCAAGAGTGCAGCCTAAGAGGGAAGAACATTTTTAATTCTTCGAACCACGCGACTAGATAACAAATCGTTTTCTAGTAATAGAATATTTTTAAAGAATGCCTTTCCTTTCTAGGAACAAAGGTCTCCACAAGGACTCTCGCTTCCAGGTATAATGGCATTGGAAAGGAGAGGGGAAATTATTACGAAACAAGAACCAACAGTGAAAGGTCTTCCTATCGAGTAATCAGGGACAAATAATGATGTCGTTGAAAGTGCCAAGGTTCGTTAAAGCGGAACGTGTCAACGCAAAAGTAAACAGCTGGCCTGTTACTGAAAGAATAAAACAAAATAAAAGAGAGACAAACTCACCCATACAATGAGCGCACCAAACAAATAAAAACTTTCTCTCCTCGAGAGCTTTCAGAATTCACGCGTCCGAAGTCCAAGCAGAACTGAACTGAAGGAACGTGCGCCGAAGACTATATACACTTGTCCCCTACTCCAAGCCGTAACCACGTGACAAATTCGCCTTGGCCCAAGGAATCGTTTACGGAAGCTTTCCACGAAGACCAACCAATAGCGTTGCTGTACCGATGAAAACAAATCATCCCATTGGTCCAATTTCTGTTGCGCAATTTATAAACTCGTCCTAATACTCGGTACCGTTTCAGCCGTTCCAATACACAGAAAAATAATCGGAATTCGTAAAACACTGATCCTACGTCACCATTTTTCCTGGACTCAAAGTCCAGGCGTTCTGGAATTCTGTCGATAACCATTGGACACGACATTATCGGCTCTATTGGCTAATCAGCATGGTTCATTATACATAACCCTACAAGGACTGGTAAGTTGAACTGTCATACAGATAAGATAATTTTTACTCGATAGTTGAAATTCTTGTCGATATATCGCGTCGCGACGTGTATTGTCAAACATTGCGACGTCACTTTAAACCAGCCTTTCGCCGATGGACGCTTTATGGAGACTCAGCATTCGGTAAACCTATGACGACATAGCATGAACGGTACACGATGCGAAAGGCTAAGATTTTATCTCTGCCACGTGATATATTTGTGACTCCTGAGGCACGTGCTCTAATTAACAGTCGAATTTTTAACATCTGAATAAAAAACCAACACATTGAATTGATCAGTATTATATCTTTTGCTTATATATATATATATACACACAACTAAAAAGTTATATCAATCAATTTTGCGTCCTATTTCTCTTAATCTAAATCGCAAAATTTCAAGAGCACTCGTTTCTCTATTGCACAATGTAATATCGTCCGGAGACGTAGTTGAACGTATGATAAAAAAAAACATAGATATTATATTTAATTGAAAAAATAAGAGGTCGAAATTTTGATAGCGAGATCTGGTGATTTTTCTTAAGCAAAATACGACTAACGGGAATGATAATAACAATACATGCAATAGGTGCTGCTGAAGATTCAAGGTAGCCATTAAAAGGCGTCATGGTGACGTTAGGGGAAAATGGCATAACGATAACTGTTTTGGAACGCGTCATAGAATGACGTTGATATACAATGGGAAAAGAAGGCGTATGGATTATTTGATTAGATGATTATTCTCGTCGTCTGACTCATGCCTGTTTACGTCATGAGTTCGAAGAAGATTATAAACCAGCCCTTTATTATTGATCGTAGCTAGCCGCGCCCTTTAAATTTGTAAATATACACTAGATACATTTAACTCTCTATTTCAGTCGATATTACGACTTTGCTGATCACTTTTTTTTGTTCGATGCTCGTAAAAACCCAACATATATCTTTTCAAACGTAATATAAATATTTTTAATGAAGAATATTCTGGGAATTACATTATCGATATCCTTATATAATACGTGGTTACGTGCATCACATATATATATATATATTTCTTAGTGATACTTCGGTAATATTTCAAAAGCATAAAAAGTAAGCGAAAAAAATTAAATAGAAATTTTTAAATGAAGAACAAAATCGTCCGACCATTCCCGGGTTAATGCCAACCAAGTACATTTTTTCCTGATAACACTCAATCTCTGGAGAAACCGGATATACCAGATTATTCACAACAATGATTCAAGTTGAAGCTGGAAGTGCAAGAATATTTACCTAATCATTATTTCCACGTGGAAAGATGAAACGTTAAAAAAAAAAATATTTATTTTCTTTTGTTGATTTTAATGTTTCACTCCATTGGATCGTCTCGATCTGACGTCAAACGGTAATTACATTAAAAATCTCCAAATGATTGTAACGCACTTGTGTACATTCATTACCACTCATCTCCCCTCCTTATCATTGCCACATGGACTCTCAGTGAATAATAAAAAAGAGGAATTTTATTTTTTTCTCCACACTGATCACGTCAACTGCACGTATTACCACACGAGCATCCAACTTATAATAACAGTAGATGGAATTTAATTGGTTATCCGTAAGTATACAAAACGAATAATTATCACCAAAAAAAAAGTAGCTAACTACGCTTAACGTGATTTGATGATAGCGGAAGTGTAAATTTCGTCAAGAGTATCTGACTATTTTCTATTTGGCAAAATTAAACGAATTTGCACATAGCAACGACGCAATTTCATGTATCAGCCGAGTTATCTCTATTGGCTGGAAAAATTAGCTGCTCCCGATAAACACCAGTGTCGCAGACGGTAACGAGCCAAAAGCAAATGCTCGAGGCTGTTAAGTTATAAGCGGTAAACATGATTTTAAATATTTTTGTTATTACTACGTTCTCGTACAAAGTAATGCGCATTAATGTGTATCGGTCTCGTGTTCATATATGTATATTATTAAACAGTCCTCCCTTTTCAAATACGATACTCGGAAACTCCATAAGGATTTCCCTGAAGCATGCTGACGGATGAAATTTCACGAAATAATTTATTCCCAATAACAGTCGAACCTTCGAACTTGAATCGTATCCTATTATGTCACTCGTACGAGTACTATCTGCTGAAATACTGTCGAAAGTACTATCTGATGAAAGTTCTAAGAAACTAACGTCACAGTCCCACGACAGTTGATAATCACCGGCTGCGGTCGTTCTGGAACTAAAAGATTGAGTATCTAGGGGAATCTTACCTTAAAAGTCATAGTGGCCCTTCTATTAGCTATTTTGCTCGTGGATGAACTATAGTGACAATCATTGGTATGGTTTAGCCATGAAGAAAGGAAGCATAGGTATAGTTTCGTTGACAGCGGCATATTTAGAGCTGAAAGACACACGATCCTGATTACAGACACTTCTTTGGATGCCTGAATGCTACTTGCATACATCTCTTTACGTTTTTAATCTTTCTGTAATACCTTGCCCTATTCCGAACGCTGTGAACTACGCGATACCAAGAGAGGAAACACGCAGATAGAAAATATATTTGTACGGCTTCAATGGTTGGGTCACGTTTGCCAGCAGGGCTGCTTTGTGAAAGGCAAAGGGGGAGCCAAGTATGGCGGGAGATGATCTATTGAGTACGAACGAATGAATATTCTCTGGGATCAGGTGAGATAATAATTGTAAAGGAAATGAGCGTTGAAGGGAATAATAAGTAAATAATGGAAAGGAGTGGAGTATAATACCTTGTGGAATAGACAGGTCGATGCTTGTCCTGCTGACCCAGTTAATTCTTGGCGCAATGTCAACGCTAGACTCGCCACTCATTCAGCCTCTTGAAAGATGAAGTAAATGCGCAAACACGAGGTCACGCGTAAAAGGATTCATTGACACCCTGAGATTATTAAAAAGATAAGTTCCTTAAGAAATTTATTTCATTTTCAATCTTAGGAAATCCGCATGATTACTGATAGAAATTTTAAGCGACCATAATTCTAATCCCATTAGGTGTATCACTTTTGAAAAATTTGATCTGATAGCCTTTAGGATCCTTGATGGTAAAGCTGATTGCGATAAGGCTGTGATAACGAACAATTTAATTTCACTGTTTACATACTAGATCATCTAGAGCTAATTTCAAATTCGCATTAAACGAACAACCAGTAACGTTTTCGTATTATTTCATTTCCACATTATTTAATTGACCTTCGATGCTACATACGTAGCGACGTCTGTCGCTTCGTAAGGAGGAATTAAAATTTTTCGAGTACAGACAACCTGCGATCGTGGTATAATTTGATTGGCGAATTTAAAAATACTTAATGACGGAAAACCAATAAGAAATCGACTATACGTATCAGCGAATACAATCTAAATCACGATTCGATTTATCAGCGACAATCACGACCAGATAGCGTAATCATACCAGGAGCAATATAATGCGCATCAGTGTGAATTCGTATTCTGTTCGTTCTACACAATAGTAAGTAGTCCGATTATATTTATTAACCTGCAATATAACAATCGAATCTACTAATTGACTTTGCACGATTTACGGAACAATATTTTTCTGTCTGCAGATATTATTCTCCATCCGGAAAGTAAAAAAGTAAAGGTACAACGCGAGACGATGAAGACTTTATTTTTCGTTGGATTATTAGCCATGGCTCTTATTGGCTCTTCTATTGCTAATGAAGAGCCACGGGATGACCTGCCTGCTTGCATTTGCACCAGGAACTACCATCCTATCTGTGCCTCCAATGGTGTCACTTATGACAATGATTGCTTGTTTAAATGTGTTCAAAATGACAGACTCAAACGAGGCCTTGAATGTATGATATTTCTTCTTTTTATTTTACAAGTTTCATTCTCGAGTTTAAGTAAGAAACCTTAATTATCGTGTTACTGGTTGATGCAATACGTCAATCGTGGTACCGTATGGTACTGCTTTCCGTTGTTATCATGTCGATTTCGAAATCATTTCAAATCTGTCCCAAGCAATGTTGAAGTAATATGTTTTTTTTAATGGCAAATGCATCGAATGATTTCCCTTTGGTTGTACAAAATTTATATATAATTTTTTAACAAATTTAACTCAATAATTCACAATTATGTAAATGTTATACAATCTTTAAATTAATAATATATATTATTTTAGGTATAGAGGTTGTGAAAGAAGGAAGGTGCAACGAAGAATCCTGGTTTTAAATTGCCCACGTCATCAATGCAATCAAAATCTGACGTCCAATTTGAAGCAATGCTTGTCTATTAAAATATATTGAATGCATAATATAAAAAAAAAAAGTTTTCACACATGGAGTTAAAGTTCTAATTCTGTAATAGTAAATAAAATATTGATTTTTCTGCTGAATTGTATATAAGTAGAGAATAAGGAAAATCCGTCATATAAAATTAAGATTGTTCTTAATTTGACGTGTAGCTACGATTGGGTAGGTCAGGTGTTAAATTAAGCTCGATATTTATTTTCCATTAAGGACGAACTTTCAATTCAATTTTATTTATCTTCTTGATTCTTCTCTATTTCATTTGCTATCAGACAAATAGATAAGTAGAGGAATCATTTGTTTTTATATATAGATATATAATCATTTCGAATTATCGATTTGTACAATATACGTACCTAGATGTATAGCTAACATCATTTCTAGAGACATACGTAACAGAATCTCTCTCACTGTCATAACCTTATCAGCCATATTTTTTTCTTAACCAAATTACATCACTCGGACGATCCTCGCAGAAAAGCATATAGAAATCTTTGATAATACATCGTAAGTCGTTTTTTAAATTGAAATTATTCTTAGATATAAGGTAGGCCGCCGGCATTGTTAACTTTATAATTTTGTTTACCGACCGAGCCTCGTGTTCACGAAGAATTGTGCCAAAAGCATCGTGCCCGTAGCATTAACCAAGCGAGAGTAAAAGGTAGAGATAATTTAGTGTTTCGAGGGCGAGAGTAAGTAAGAAAATCTACTGGAGATAATTCCAGATACCAAATCCAGCAGTATTGATCTGGTGAAAGTCCCAATTCGGATATCAATGAAGAAGTTATCATTATCCTCGCTGTCAATCTGATATCTTTGTAAATAATTTCCATAGAAATTCTTAATCTAGCGTGGTCCGACTTATTAAGAATCTAAAATTAGAATTCATTTGCCCACTGTCAATCAGCTAGTAGTACTATGAATTCTGGTACCATCGTCAGCAGTGAGCACCTCGGTAAGTACACTTTGTGAAATAAATATTAATGCCAATATAAATTCCATGAAATATTAAAACACTCTAGGGACACTAATCGGTAATCGAGCTAATCATTTGTAATCAAGATACACTATTTTCATTCGAGCCGTTCTCCTAAATGTCTGTCATATTCATGGAAGAGGATTCGAATTTCATCGAATGTCCATGTTCCGACATCTTGAATACAGTTACCAGAATAGAACTTGAGAGAGAGAGAGAGCTGTATCAAATGAAATGTCTTTGGGTCTATTTTCAAGAAACGACAGTTTAGTATCTTCAAAGACGATCTAGGGTTCTAATGAATATTATTATTTTCATTTATAGACGAGGATATACGGGAACTGGTAAGGGAGGCCACTATCGTTCGGGAAAGAGCATATGCACCTTATAGTAATTTTAAAGTAGGCGCTGCTCTACGTGGCGAGAATGGAACAATTTTCAAAGGCTGCAATTTTGAAAATTCAGCTTATCCAGCTGGCGTATGTGCCGAGCGTGCCGCTTTATCTCAAGCAGTGACAGAAGGGCAAAAAAAATTCAAAGCTATCGTTGTCGTAGCAGGTGGCAATTTTACATCGCCCTGTGGCATATGCAGACAAGCTTTAGCCGAATTTGGCGACATGCTGGTTTACCTGGTTCCTGCTAATAATCCACAGCAAATATTGAAGACGTCTATCAAGGAATTATTACCGATGGCCTTTACTTTCAATACGGTATAAATTTTTCAAACAATTGTCACGCACGGAATAAGCGTAAACTTTTTGAACACGTTGACACGAGGAATTCTTATGTCCTGAACTATTGAATCTGCAAATAAATTTGCAAATCTGAGAGATGACCTATTTATAAAAAATAAAATTATGTGATATTATTACATTTTCTTTAAATTTCTTTCACTGTACTCGTACCTTAATAAAGTATTATATTAATATAAAGACACTGTAAAACATTAAGGTTTCTCACCTTTCTAATTTAATTTTCGTATTTCATATCACGCAATCTTCTTGCACCTACCTTACGCTCTGTTGTTATCGCTCCGAATAAAACTTGACTGTATTAACGTGTAGAACCATACGTAAGACGTGGTGATTAGGGTATTTCTTTGATCGTACTAATGTACATCGTTTACTAGGCTTCTCGCCAACTAGCTACTATGCGAATTATATACAAAGGACGCGTCAATATATACATCTTAACTTATTGTTTGATCGTTGGTAAAAATTGCGAAGGCTGCAAGGCATCTATGCACGTTAAATCTACTGCACCGAAAAGATCAATGACTGATTTTATGTTCCTCCTCTTCTGTGTAATTTCCATTTTCTTACCAAAATGGACACCTGCGCGAGATTAAAGTGCACCAGTTAAAAGAAGGTTGACATTATTTTATATTGCAAAAAAATAAATATACAAAATTCTCACTGACCATCCTATGTAGCATTGACAAAGATTTTCATTGTTCGTAGCTTGCTGTATGAGAAGGTCCACTTGTCTCTGCACGCTAAGTGTCTCCTCGTGGGAAAAATCACGACCAGTTAATTTGTCCCTCACTCTTGTGATGATAGCCAAAGCCTTCTTGTTAAGAGCTTCAGGTTGATTATTATCACCTGGGTCAAAATAATTGTTAATTATGGTATTCACTTAATCATAAAATATAATATCTTTGAATTACCTCCATTCTCGATGCTGCAAGGTATACCTTTCTTCGGTAGAGTCGCACTCAGAGACTCTAACATGTCTCCATGTTCCTGGCTACTGCTGGCACTCATTCCTTGAGCATCCGAACGTTTTCCCTTGGGAGTAGCATTGTCCATAAGCCTCCAATTGAGCAGAGGATCATAAACAAAGGCTTCTAAGACGGCCATTAAACTGTCTTTATTACGATGCAATACGGACATCACTGATTCACAGGTCCTACGGTAGGTTCCTTCAATTCCGGTAACTTCCATAGCGTTGATCAGCATCCTGGTAAGTCTGAAGGGTATCTTCTCAGGGAACTTTTCTCGAGTCATTGCGACCTCGAAGCAGTCGCCAAAGTCGATGTGAAGAATCTTTCCGCTAAGTCGATCCAGCATGAGATTCGATGGATGACGATCACCCAGGCCAAGTATATAACCGACCATAGACATGACAGCTAAACTGCGGGTATAGTTGGTCCTGCGATCGAACCAGACTTCGCTGGAGGGTGACTTCAGCCATAAAAGACGTGACAAATCATCACCGTGGGTGTGCTCCAAAGCATGTTCAAAGACTTCAACCTTTTGCATCAGCATCAGATGATCATAGTCTGGTGCCATGCGTAGCATGATTCTGTGCTCAATGTTTAGTAAAATCTTCTTCTTATCACGATAATCCCGGATGAGGGTATGCAGGGTATCACAGTGGGGTACCCAGCCAATGAGACCGCTGTTCGTCGACAGAGGGATCACCGCATACCTTTGAATCGTCAGGTTCCTTCGGAATGTGTCGGGATCATGTAGAAGAAGTGTATTCACCAAGCCAAATAGTTGCATCACCCTCTCGTCCTGACGAAGATCCTCGTGGCCCTTAAGCAGGAACATATAGTCTTTGCCGTTGCTACCTTTGATGCAAAGTTTGCGTGGCCTCTGCTTACTCGTGATAACTTGCATGGAGCTGTGAATACTGGCTATCCTCACCACTGGATGACCTGGACTATAACTTCCTGGAACGGCCAATTCAAGATCCCGACAGAGCAACAGTTTAGGACTTACGTACTGAAGTTCCAGACTTGTTAGTTGAGGTAGCTGACGTGATATTCGCCGGAATACGTGGTAATAGAGATCCCACGCTTGATTCAGGTCACGAACATTTCCGGAAACTTTGTACCTGTGACACCAATCCTGTGCCTCCATTAAATCCCTACCGTAGGCCTGGTTAAAGGAAGTCTCCTTAAGAGTCTGTGGGCCTCTCTCCAGCATGGCATGAAGCGGCTCCAAGGTATCGAACATACCCTTGACATTTCTTTCACCGAAATAAAGTCTGCTGGCTTCTTCCAGTCCTTCGTGCCACAGTTCGTGCCAGAGGATAGCCACTCTAATAAGTTCATCACTGGCCATCATGGCCTGCTGCACCAGGGTCGGGCTGTGCTCACACATATTCTTCAGTATCTTATTGGCAGCAGTTTTACGAGCGTTGCTGGCACTCTTGGAAGCAACTGTCAACGGATACACCAGTGCTTGAGGATGTGTTTTTCCAATGTCGATCAGCAGGTAATGAATGAGTCTTCCAACAAGAACTCGAGGAGTATCGATGCGGGCTATCAGCTGCGGTATAACTTGCAACCAAGTGTTAATCTCTATCAGTCTCTTACCCTCGACAATAGCATCGTAAACCTCTGGCCATTGACCGTAATCGAACCAGAGAGTGAGCAACCTTAGCGTATCCTGAAGAGAACTTCCGTGCGAGAGGTTGATGGATCTGAAGAATCCTTCAACTGCAGGTACAGTAAACTGTGAGATGTACTGTGAACTTGGAAGCTGACCAGATCTTGGCCCATTACCAAGAACATTCTCAGAAGCAGTTGCAGAAGCTGCCCCAGCAGCTGCACCAGATTCTCCCTGTTGATGTTTGTAAAATAGAACTGTCTCAAAATTCGTGTAAGCAAATGCATGCCAAGCTTTGTACCAGGTCGGGTCGTGTTCGGTGGCTGCAGCGTAGTAGGATAAGACTGCAGGTATAGAGTGTTCATTGATACCTTGAAGAGTCTCCAGCCATTCGCCAAGTTTGAGATAGCACCTAGCTAAGAGACGTTTCCTGACTTCGTGTTGTTTCTCATCTTCCTGGCCGGTGACAGAGCTCACGGTAACCGGCTGTAATGAAGTCTGCACGAATCGCTGCAGCTGACTGTAAGCTTCTTCGCGTTTGTTAGCCATCCACATGTGCTTGCAATATGCAAACGTCACCTGAGGATGTATCGTTGGTAGAGGCTGATCCGGTGTCAGGGAGGGATCCGTTCCCAGAAGCATGACTAGAGTCTTGTGACAGAGCATCAGACTGCCGGACTTCCGGCAGAGACTGGCGTACTTCAACCAGGTATACATGTCGTCCTGAGGCGATACGACCAGCGTGTGAACTTGGATGATCTTCTGCCAATCCTCGACGATTCGCTGTCCGCCTTGAAGACGTTCCCACCACATGGATTTGATGGTGGAACGACGCTCAGGTACAAGTTTAAATTGGATAACCTCTTCGAGCTCAGCCAGCTTCTGCACTTCCACCATTGCGTTGTAAGCTCTTTGATAACTCTCTCCAGCCATGGCAGTAAGTTCCGTGTCCAGAAGATCACGGGCGCTATCGATCAGCTGGTGCGCCACGTTGTACTGATCATCGTGAATGGCCAAGACAGCTCTATAAAAGGCACCGTCCTGAGTATCTTTTGGGATTAGGTTAACATACTTCTCCATACTCTCCCATTGTCCCAAGCCCCAAGCAGCTGCAGCAGCCATTCTTGCCATTCGCTGCTTATTCTCATCAGGCTGAACTGACCATTGTTTTGTGGCTACGTCGTGAAGTTGTCCCCATTCGCCCAGAGCTTCCAGACATCGCATCTCACCCAGAGTAGACTCCACATCGCCAGGATCACTCTCCAGTCTTTCCTGATAGAGATGCAATGCTTTGTCCCAGTTGTGCAGCTTCTCGTACCATCGCACCTGCACCTTTAAGTCTTGTTGATTGTGCTGATTCATCACGTACTCCAGAAGACCCTCGGCAGCTTCCTTCTGCTGCAGTTTATTATTGATGGAAATCAAGGACTCGAAGACGTTGCTGTTGCGTGCCTTGTGGAACTCGTCTTCCTTGTAATGAAGTGCTTTCGCATAGGCACGACAGTGCATCGCTCTCTCACCTAGAATATTGTTGTCCAATGGTAAGGGCCCTTTATCGCAATGCTCCATGAACTCTGCCAGGTTGAGAATGGTCTGAGTGATTTCTGGTAGATCTGGTACCATCAGTGCCTGCTGTAGAGTCTGGATGAGCTCAGCTCGATAAGTATCATTCAATTCTGTCCAACAGGAAACGAAGGCTGCGTTGAAAAGATCACGCGGTAGTTGAGAATAAGTCTGAGCCAGAGCCCAACAGGACCTCAGAGCCGGAGAAGGAGATTCCTTGAGGAGACCAATGGATAAGCTGCGCAGCCATTCGAGCCAGTCATCCTTAGATACTCTTCTGGTAGCAGTCCATGCTTTCTGAAGATTTGTAGCAGACACGTGAAGTCGCTTTATGGTGGTGGTATCACTTGAGGTCAAAGACAGATCACGATTCTTATTCCTCGAGTGACGATGCCTGGATAGGAGGCAATCCTCCCCGTCGGCGACAGTGGACTCCGTGAGGATCTTATCGGTAAGGACGTCGTAACGTGGATTGACGATCTTGTGCTTGGTCATGACCTTTTGTACCAGTGGTATGAAGATTTGGTACTTCTTTCCAAGTTGAATCAATAGAGCACATAATGTGTCCATGGCTGTGCTTCTCAATTCAGGGCACTGATCTAGAGTTCTCACTAGAGGATGAATGATACGTGATGCGAAATCAGTAAAGTCCAAAGTATCAGCCAGATGATCTACAGTTTCCAAAGCAATCCTGTTAACGTTTATAGGGCAATCAGTCGCATGGAAAAGTTTGACTATCGGTGGCAGCACCAAGTGCAGATAATTATCTAAATTGTTACCAAACTTCTGCAGCGCAAGAAGAAGCTTAACAGTGACGGTACGATCCTTGCTGGTATCGTGCGTGAGCACCCTGAGAATCTGAGGCATCAGCTGTGGCAGATAAATCTTGAATTCCGCTCCTAGTGCTACTGCGATATGCTCCACCAAAAGTATGAGTGTACTCTGCAGCGGACTATTAACAGTCCAAAATTCTTTAATTAGAATGAAGATATCATCCAGGTAATTTCTGATGTGTTGCTTGACAATGGCAATGAGTACAGCCAATTGTTGAAATAAGTATTCGCGAAAGTTAACATCAGCTGTCCGTACGACGTTCAGGAAGCTGGGCATTACTTGTGATATATAAGGGACACATTTGATACCAAGACTCTTGAAGATAAAAGTAACAGCCTGTACAACCATAGTATGATGCAGGGAAAGAGTTGGGTCGCGGATGATCCTCATGAGGGTGGCAATGGCAATGGCTGGATAATATTCTTCTAAAGTTGAAGATGACATATTGACCAACATCTCGCTTGTTGTCAGTTCTTGGCTAGTCTCAGAGTCACTCTTGATATCCGCCATCGAAGTCAGGGTATCCAATTGGGAATCAATTTGACCTAAATTCATCTTGTGCTTGTAAGGATCCAATGCCCCCAAAAGACCCAAGACTCTGATGGTCTCTCTACGTATTATCGGCTGCTGTTCTGTCTTTAGAAAATTTATTAGGACGTCCAAAAGCGTTGGATACTGCGTGTAGGGTTTCACGACGTGTCCAGTACTACCGACGAGCTGTCCAAGGACCCAGAGAGCAACACCACGTTTCTCTGGGGAACTTGCGTCCACCAACATTTCTAATAATATTGATAGCAATTCTGGCATCCATTGCTGCATTTCAGACCCATTCACTTCTGCAAGATCACCTATAGCTCTTAGGATAGCCAGAATGACTCCTGGATTCGGCTCAGGTTCCTTCAGCTTTGGTACCAAAACCTTTAGGATCGGTTCCATGTAGGGCCTGATCAATCTCGGAGCACTCACTACGAGATGATCCAACATTCGCGCAGCTTGTTCCTTATTGCGACCCATTCCTGAGTGCTCCAACTCAGTAAGAAATTGGATGAGCGTCTTCCTCAAGGAAGGCATCACATATGCTGGATTCATCGTACTAAGTCGTCCTATGGTGCAGATTGCTAATTCTCTGATTTCGAACATCTCGTCGTTCATAGCTACAAAAAGTGCCGAGAGACTCTCAGCTTGTGCCAAGTGGATATCAAAACTTTCGTCCAAAGATGCAAGAACCCACAATCGTACGTCTGAATCTGTATCTGTGATCCCTACTACGAGCAGTTTTCCCAGGACGGCTGACACCGTGTTAGTCACTGTTGGCCCTGGTTGATTTAGAGCCAGCCGTAGAAGTCTGGAGCAGGTCCTAACAGCTTCCAAACGTACTTCAGCCTGCTCTGAAGTAAGGAAGTGGTCAGCGCAACGCCGAACAAATTGCAACAGTGGATTTCCGTCGAAGTTGAATGTTCCCAAAGTCTTGAGAGCAAGAACCGTACTTGGTACATCTACTTCGGTGGGTGGTGCAACTATGGGGCTTGATGCTGTCCACGGTGCTCCAGGATGTCGAAGTGGTTTGTGCATGAGTACCTGGGATAACATTCTCAGGAGTCCTTGGGATATGTCTAGTTTCAGACAAGGTACACTGTGGGCCAATTCTCGTAGAGATGTTGTCAAGATGGGACTAAGACCAGTAGCAAGCATTGACTCCAATAAATCCCTCACATCGGATGCTATGGTTTGCTTGACTGCATGACCTAAAAGAGTGATACAGATAAAAACTGCTGGTTCCAACGAAGCTGCGCGTTTCTTGCTCGGAGTTTCTTTCGATGGTAAGGAACTCTTGATTACTTCCATTATTTTGGGAAGATACGGTTTAATTGCATCCTCTACCGCAACTGCTATCAGGCCTATTGTAGTAAACGCTGCGTGGCGATCTTTTTCACGACCACGGAGTGTCGTGAGCAAATGGGATAATGATTCCCTTAGATGATCCCTAATAAACTTTTCTTTATTGAAAGCTGCAAGTCTTGGCAGTAAGGCCATAAGAGCATGTTGAATATGAGGATTTCGTGATATCCTCTGGTTCATAACGTCGTTGTACACAGCATCTAGTCTTTCTTGCATGAGACATCTACAAGCTGCTGATTCGTGAACAGGATAAACAGTGTGCTGTGTTCCTGAACTGTTTTGGGGAGATCCAGACCACTTGGGGACTATGGAGGTCTTTAGTCGTGGCATCAGGGACATGATGACATTGTCGTTTTGTTGCGTAGGACAATTTAGTCTTTCCATTAAAGCTTCGTAATTTCTCTCCCATTGAATATTGCTACAGCGCAGTAACTCATTAAGCACCAATAAGGATCCATGTATTCTGTCATCCCTATTGTATCCTCGTTCTCTGGTATAAACATCTTCAAATCCAGCAACAGTTTCGTCGTAGCACTGTTTATACCACTGCGACTTGTGCATTTGTTTGGCTGTCTCACGTTGAGCAGTTACCACCAATGCTGCTCGAAGAGCTTCCACAGCACCTTCACGAATTACAGGTTTTGGATCTCGAATAGCATTAAATATTAAATCGAAGAATGGTGTAACTTGCTGGAAAAAATAAGTAGGCATAGAAACAGCTAGTTCCCTTAACACAAGTACTGCAGCATGACGCTTTCCTTCGTGTCTATCACCACCCAGCCATTCGAAAGCTCGCTTTACTTCAAACTCTACATATTCAGCCGTGAATGTTCCAGAGACCAAGGCCAATTTGCCAACTGTCTTTGCTGCCAATTCCATAACACCGACATCGCTCGACGGCAATAAGTTCCGCAGGTAATTTGCAAATCGAATTGTCCTAGTATTTATATTCCCTACGTCTGCTCCAATGAGACAGACAATCGCCAAAATCCCGCCCTTCTTTTCATTCATGTCCGATCCTGAGACCATTTCGAATATATGATGATTAAATTCGTCCATAAAAGCTGTCAGCTCCTCTTGTGAAGCTTCGCGCAATTCTGTTTTAACGTAGAGACACAAATCTCGCGCTGCCTTGTTCCTGACTTCTTCATGCCGCGACTTCAGTCGCTGCACGAATTGTTGTACCAGAGTGCTAGTCATCTTGAGGCTATCCAAACTGTAGAGAATAAACGAAAAATGTTTCAGTTACATTATCCTTACGAATTATATCTTTATAAACTGATCGACACTTGCCAGACTACGGAGCAGTCCTGAGCGCCGCTCAGGCTCTAAAGCGTTTACCAGTCATTTTTTTATTTACACTGTTAATGCCAAGGCACAAAATACATTGAGAGTTTTCGATTTACTCAAACCAGAGATGAGCAGGGAGATGCACAACGCTACGGTTTTAGGCGATACCAAAATCATGACGCTAAATCGTAGCGGCGAGTCTGGAAGTAGGATTTTGTGATCATCGCCTCCGTCGATAACGCGTATTCCGTCGTAG